>JAOVYX010014654.1:0-96092 GCA_035668315.1 Drosera spatulata
GCAAGACTGATTTTGTTGTGGTCTCAGGACAGATTGTTTTCTCTTCTTCTCTTTTTGTGCTTCCCCTAAGAAGGGGGTCGGCACGTTACTGAGCTCGTATAGCTCACGGCGTTGCGCTTTTTTTGTTCTCCATTTTTTTTTCTTCTTTCCAGGTGTAAGAAATGAAGATGGATATTGATTAAGTTATGTTCATGTTTGTAATAAATATGTTTGAGATAGTATTTTAAGATTCCACCGCGTATCTGTATAATATTTAAGTAAACTTGTGGACTTAGTATGATGATGCTTTAAATGTAATTTTATTTAGTACTTATTCTAAACCCGATTAAGTTGAATAGTCTGACTAGGATTTGTACGATCCTGACAACAGTAATGCTACGTGGGTTTTTTAGAAAAAGATCAAAAAACTCAGGACGTTATACACTCGGTGTTGCAGATGTGCCTTTCATCAATGTTACGCAATGTTCTATCTAAACCATTATTTAGTCAATTCTTCGTAAAGTAAAATCGTGTAGTTCTTACGAAAAAGATTTTCATTTCATCAATTTGTCATGAGTAGTTAAAATGGAGTTCTAATCGAGGAATGCTAATAACATTTTCTAAGACACTTCAGTTTGTAGAGATATTTATGCCGGTAGTGAACAATTTCTTATGATTCTCAAGTCATAATCACTCAAATATCTGTAGATGAATCAAGTGTGACCAGTGATTTTTGCCCTGTATTGGTTTTTTTCTAGCAAGTCACTGTAGTAGTACCAACTAGGATGGAACTGGTGAGCAATGGGCCCAGTTTGCTATGTGGTGGTGGGACACCACATTTCCCAAAAATCGCACTGGTCCGCGTCGCAGCCCCGCTGTACTGCATTGTATTGAATCCTTTATTCGCAAAGCTCAGCTCTTCCTCCGATCAATTTGAGAATAGCAAATTGGAAATATATCAAAGGATCCAACTAAGGGAAAAACGCAGTGGAAATATCATTTCAATGCTTTTGTCAGGTGGTCCTCGACTTAATAGCACTAAACTATGATATCAGCTTGTTTGTTTGTTCATCTGATTTCTTTTTTTCTTTAATACATTGAAAAATTAACAGGGAAATGGACCTTAAAGACTATTGAACTACTCCTATGTTGCTAAGCCGAAGAGGCCCTTGGTTCAAAAGGTCCGGAGGGAGGCTTGATTGGAGAATCCCCTGAAGTGTAGTCAATGTAATGGGCTTCAGTCTTATTTGATACGCAGGTTAAATAAGACCACGTTATTACTGAGTTGATTAGTAATCAATTCATTACTAGTATGGGTTTACGTAAAGAAATCTTAAATATTATACTCAAATGAAACAAAAAACAAAAACAAAAAATTGTTTTTTGTTTTTTATTTTTTGTCTTCGTTTCTCCATTTTAAAACCAAAAAATAGAAAATAAAAAATAGAAATGATTCCTAACATATCATAAACATTAGTCTAAATTACACATAAGTTATCCTTTTCTTTTTTAATTACCCATTAGTCATAATGATTTTATTTTTTTGACCAATTGGTTCATTTTTTGAAATTAAATCACATAATTGTCAATCTTACCCTTTAACCAATCTTGTATAATCAAATCAAAAACCCTAATGGATCAAACCACTATTCCTTTGCATCTGCCCGACTACCTGTAACACCGTCGTCGCCGCCCTATCACTACCGTTGCCCTGTGCCGCAGCCATACCACCATCGTCGTTCTCTCCGTCGCACATCGCCAGTGGGAAGAACTTGAAAGTAGTTCTCAATAACTTGATCTAAGATCCTCAATCCTCAATCCTTCGATCGGTACTTGGAATTCAGGTCTGTGAACGGATTGATTGAAAAAATTGGGATTGTGTTGTGATGTTTGTTGTTGAATTTGTTGGGAATTTAGAGCTTGGCTCTGTTCTTCATTGACACTGGTCAAGAGATTTTGGTTTTTTGTCAAAATTTTGTTTGAATTTCAGTTTTAATTGTTGCCATTTCGTCCGATTTGATTGATTCTCCTACTCTGAATTCGGCTATAAATTCTCATTTGTCCAATTTGTGATTTTTTGATTATAAGTGTTTTCTTGTGAATTTATATTTTAAAACAGTGCGTATTTTATGAATATTGTTTAAAACAATACGTATTTTAGGGGTATTTTTTTTAGGTTCGGTGAAGACTAAATTATTAATTTTTTGGGATACTGTTTAAAACAGTACGTATTTTGCAATATAATGAAGAACACTGAATGAAACAGTGCGCATTGTATTTGCATTTACGAGTACTATTTATTGTGGGAACGACAACGACATGCATCATCAACGAGAAACATATGCGCATTGTTTGTTCTGAGGATGAAAGTGACGTCGATGATGGATCACAGTTAGATTAAGGATTAGATCTAGGATTATAATTAGGATTTGGATGATTATTATAATTTTTAATCTATTGTAATAAATTATTTTCATATTTTGCTTAAAGATAAATAAGATAATGATTTGAATTATAAACTTATTGATAAAAAAAATTTTATATTATAATCTATAGATAATTAATGAAATAAAATAAAATCTATTAATAATTCTCTCCAGACATTATGTCTGAGATGATTCTGACCAACAAAGATCACATTACTCTCCTTATAAGATCAAAACTTTATTAGATGTCCAAGTAAATCCTAAGTATATAATCCATGAAAGATCTCATTGGCCAGAAACATTGGGACCCACCTTGCCCTTTGAACCTGAAGTTCCATTATTCGCTTGACACGTGACAATCTACCTTAATTAAAACAATTCTGTTTCTCTTTAATCTGATCAGCATTTGATTCCCAGTTTTCCCCTTTGCTTTGCTTTATTACTTAGCCGTTTTTGTTGGCCGTTAGCCGTGAGCATTTATACGACGTTAATGTCGAAAAAAAATAAAAATCGTTTTCTTAAGAAATGAGTTTCATATTATTGAAGAAATCGTTTTCTCAAGAAGCGAGTTCTAATCAATTTTTTTGATTTCTTTTTCACGTAAACAGAACTCGTTTTCTCAGTAGATGATTTATGTAAAACAGAAATCGTTTTTTCATGAAACAATTTCTTATGTAATGGTGAATCTGTCTTCTACAGAAGCGAGTTTTATTTTGACATTAACAGAAAGAAAAATAAACGTAAAAAAGCAATGGCTCTGTTATCCCCATGGAACATATCTCCTTCCAACCCTAGCTAATCCATCCATCAACTGTTCATGCTCAACTAAAAACTTGTTTCAATCACAACTTGATAATCAATATTCTTTTCACAGGATAGAGATCTTTCTTATGCTCGAATGAACCTTATCTATTTCACACTTTAATTGTAGGAGGATAACGATTGTTATAGTACAGTATAACCTAATTAATGAAGGAGTCTGGAAAACAAACGAATCGATTGAGCTGAGACATATGCCACAACAAATTTACACAACTCCTAGAATGCTACTACATATGCAATTCCTATGGTATACGTGATTGATCATAAGATTACATTCCCTTTAGCCAATTTTCTGTTTTTATGTCATTGTTATTACAATCATCAAAAGGAGTCACTGCGGGAAAAAAAATAAAAATAAAAATCTTTCACAATGATAGTTTTTGTTTTCTTTCATAAGACTTCCCATGCATTATCAAGGAAAATCAGATGTCATTATCACTTTGATCAACACGACGTTGATTATTTAGTTCTGATGTCATTATTTATGATTCTTCCCCGAAACCCTAATCAATCCATCGCCCATCAACATTTGCAACAAAATTCCCATCTAATACGCGTTCGGACTCAAAACAATCAACGATCAAACCTCACTAACCACTTAGAAGTCAATATAAATAGCTTCCCACAAACATAAGAAAACCTCATCACAGCTTCCAGCTGCTAGCTAGTTTCACCATATTCTCCCCCTCTCGTTTTATCTTCTTTTCTTGGTTCACATAACCAAGCCAGCCAAAGATCTCTATTCCTTGTTTCGCGATCCTCGCGATACACGATTAATGGGGCGAGGGAGGGTGGAATTGAAGCGGATCGAGAACAAGATCAATCGACAAGTCACCTTCGCGAAACGGAGGAACGGATTGCTGAAGAAAGCGTATGAGCTGTCGGTGCTGTGCGACGCCGAGGTCGCTCTCGTCATCTTCTCGAATCGAGGCAAGCTCTACGAGTTCTGCAGCAGCTCTAGGTATAAACATCACAAACATCACAATTAATCATATCGTACTATTTTTATTTGTAATTTTTCATTTTTCATTTTAGGTGAGTATGTTTCTTTGATATTTGAGGAGAAGGGACAAGCGATCTCTGTGGTGCTGTGTCGATGTTTATGTGTTAGATGGTTATAGTGAGAACTGGGATAGGTTTCCGTTTCGGTGAATGAGAGTGAGCATATATGTTTTTTGTGGTATTCGTATACTTGTTAGATCTGATGCTCGTAAGCTTGTCTCGCTTCGTTTTGGTAAATTTCGAAAAATAAAATATCGTGTCTCGTCATTTTTTGAGCTTCGTATACATAAAGCAATCTTGCTAGCTTGCAGTTTCATTTGATCTTCTTCTTCTATACTTCTGCTTCCATTTCTTCTCTTTTTCTCTCTCAAGTCGGAGGGTGTTTGTACTGTTCCATTGCTTTCGGCATCATGTTTCAGATAAGTACTCCTAATTTTTCCTCTATTTCTATTTTTTTTTGTGAGAATGATTTGGTGTTTTATGATCGAGGAGGAGAATCGAAGAACAGAAACTGAGAAATTTGAGCGAAAACTAAAAGGATCTCGAATCTAGACTGTAAAGTTCATGTGATTTTGATTTCTAGGAAATTTTGGATCTAGATCTAGGTTTTGATCTCGATCTCGGTTTTGATCTGGGTTTTTCTGGTGATTATTGTGCTTTTTGTGATCAAATCTAGGGTTTTTGTTTGAAATAAAATGAAAATAAACTCGACTCGAACAAATTCCGATATGAACTTGTTTGATCTCCACCAGTCTGTTCTATCAGATTTGGGTTTCATTATTGAATTCTGACAATTGAAGTTGGATTTCGAATTTCGTAATTATAATTAGCGGGGTTAGGGTTTAATTAATTAATTGTTCTGCAGCTTTTTGGCTTGATGTGTTGATTTCGATTTGCTGCGATTTAAGAATCTGTAATTATCTGACTGTTAATCATGTACTGTTTTATTCGGAGAGTTTTGTTCTGAGAACTGCTTCGTTGTCCGCCACGAATTGGCGATGGTGTTGAGGATTGCTTGAAGGTTTTTGAGGGTTCCTCATATGAAACCCTCGTTTTGACCCGAGGACCTCTCATTTCCTTCCACCTGGCTTCTCTTTTTCCTTTTTCTTTTTTATTTTTGCAAATATAATAAATAATATTCTAATTAATTATTGATTTGGAATGGCTGCTTTGATTTTACATGACATCTGTATTCCAGCTAGCTTTTACTTCGATCGATAAAATCTCAAGGTAGATTGCGTACGGTTGTTATCAATCATTTACTTATGGGAATTGTTTAAAGATCAAGTGTCATATGTCATTTGTTAAAACTACTTAAGGATAATAATTTGCATTAATCGAAGTGTAAATGTAATGAGAGAGGTGATCACGCTCTCTTTGATTGGAAATTAATAGTGATAAGATTGTGAAAATACATCGGAACCATACCAATTATTAATAATCTTGCTAGATTGAAATTCTTTTCATTGATAATTGGGTTTTAGATAAGAGCTTCTTGGTCTAATATGTTTGATTAGTGTTGAAATAGTTAGCATATTAAGTCGCATCGATTCTATAGTTTAGTTTTCTTATATCTATGTTGGGGGAAAATGTGCCGCTAAAGATTATCAATAAGGTTGCAATTCAGGCCTATAAGTTGAAGTGATTATGAATTTGATGCATGATTGCCTAGTGATCATACTGATTCTTTCATTGTTTCCATTTCATGGAAGAAATCTTAATTATGACAAAGATGTAAATGTAAGCACTAGCTACTTCGTACTATTTCATTTCAAGAGTTGAAAGTCGGGAGCAAAGGTTATATACTTCTGGAGTTTTTTTTTCCAACGTCACATCGATCTTTAGTTATAAGTTGGTTTCTTTTGTGGCCTGAATGTTGATTGTTTTTCTGTCTTTTAAGGGGTTGTTTGGTATTGTTGTTCACCGCTAGAGAAACTAAAATCCATAAAAGAAACAATAAACTTATAACAAAAACTAAAATCATTTTACAAAATAAAATGATTTGTGTAAAATGAATCGTGATATTGTATTCAGATAAAACATGGAACAGAAAAAAAATCATTTTTTTTTTGTTTTAGATAGTTTCCGTCGCACCCGTTTAAGAAACAGAAATCAGAAATAAACAGTTTTATTTCATCAGTGGAACGAAAATAGAAAATATAAAATAAAAATGATATCAAATATGCCTTAAGGTATTGGATTGTTTTGTCAATAGGTTTAGTTGCTTTTTAGTACCAAAATATGGTAGTATTGTAGCCAAATGGCTTGTGTAAATGTAAGCATGTAGCCGATCATCATTTATGACAACATATATAGAAGCCATCGCAAATTTCGTTCTCTATGTCAGTGTTCATTGCTGGTGGAGTATTTCTTATTTCATTTGATATAAACCGTTGTCTTAATCGCAGCATGCTAAAGACTCTTGAGAGGTATCAAAAATGCAACTATGGAGCACCGGAGTCTAATGTGTCTGCTCGTGAGGCCCTGGTAAATTTTGTTTCCTTATATGATTAATTTATGTCTCAACTTAAACTAGATAGTAAAGTGTAGTATTTAAGTTCATAAAAGTTCCAAGCTCTCACTATATAATCTCAAGTTCATTTTTCCTGTATTCAGATGAAAATTTGGATCTGCCATGTTACTTCATGTTTTGGTTAGTTATTTTCTACATGATATTATAGCATCAGTGCCTACAGGTCGCAAGTTTAAGTAATACTATTCCAATGTATTCTTGAAGATGGCGCAAGTAGGTACGTTGTGTTGCCATGTTTGGCTGAAACTATGCAACATAGGGGCTGCATGCTTTCAAGCAGATTGATTTTTAACAACTTGCTTCCGCTTCAACTTTCATGAAAATTTTTTCGATCAATGGAAGTTTCATCTCTAATTCTTTTCCACTTGTTAAATATCTGGTTACAGCAAAGTTTGTTCGTGGTTTTGTTGCAAAACTAAATTTTTTTTGTATGATTCTAAACTATCTCTCGTCTTAATCAGTCAATATTACCTACCTCTTGATCCTATAATACTTGGGCCATAACATTATTGCGTACATCGACTTTGTTAAACCATAAACCTGCGTTGAAAATGTAATTTATAATTTGTATTTTAGAATTTTTTAGAATTCTCTAGTAGTATATTTAGAGAGTTATAAGTCTTATATAACTCTTAAAATAATATAGGAGTTCCTAAGTTTGGAATGATCTATACTAAGAACTATATAGAAGATATGTTCTAGACTTAGGCTAGGTAGATTTATCTAGATTGTTCCATGAGTCCTATAAATGGGTCGTGGATGTAAGCTTGTAATCACAAAAGTTCAATCAAGTGAATCAATCAGCAAGACTCTTCCTCTCCTCCGGAGCTTCATTTCCACAAACACCACTTCAACTTTATCATCTTAGCTACATCACGATTCTAAAGCCTTACCCCAACAAAATTCATTAAGAGGTTAAGTCAGCATAGAGAAGAATAAAATATGGGAGGTAGTCAATCTTCCATAAGGGAAAGAAGTCATTGGCCTCAAGTGGATCTATAAAACTAAATCAATAAAGATGGTTCTGTGCAGAAACTCAAAGCTCGACTAGTAGTAAAAGAATATTCTTAACAACCAAGGATAGATTTCAATGAAACTTTCGCTCCAGTTGCTAGCATGGAGATAATCAGGACAATGCTTGCACTATCAGCTCAACTTAAGCTGTAAGTATACCACCTGTTTGTTAAGTCAGTATTTTTAAATGGAGAGTTAAAAAGAAGAAGTGTATGTGGAGCATCCACAAAGTTATGCCATCAAGGGGAGCTCAAGGGGCTATATGGTTTGAAATAAGCGCCAATAGTATGGAATAGCAAGATTGGTCATCACTTCGACAACAAGGATTTCGAAGGCGCCTGAGTGAACCATCCTTGTACATCAAGAAGCAAGGTATGGATTTTCTCGTAGTCAGTGTCTACGTTGATGATTTGATCTACTGCAGTACTAATCCAAGAATACTATAAGAGTTTAAGAAGACTATGATGAAAGAATTTGAGATGACAGGTTTGGACTTGATGAGATATTTTCTTGACGCACAAGTTAAACAATCAAAAGTAGATATATTTAGAAAAATATTACGAGGACTTGTTGAAAAGATATAATATGACGGATTGCAAGTCAGTTACAACTCCAGTAACTTTGTATGAGAAGCTTTTTGCTAATGATGGGGAACGAAAGGTTGATCCCACTCTTTATCGGACCTGTTCGGGTCACTAATGCACATCATCAACACAAGGTCAGATATTCTCAATGCGGTGAGTGTAGTCTTCGGATTCATGAGTGCTCCAAGCAAACTCCATTATGTTACAGTAAAGCGTATTCTTCGATATCTCTGAGACATAAAGAAGTTCGGCATTAGATACACGTCAGAGAAGACTACAGCCTTCTTGGTTTCAGTGATAGCGACTGGGTAGGATGTATTGAAGATCGAAAGAGTACCTCGGGATATATCTTTTTCTTGGGATCTAAGGTCATATTCTGGTCATCCAAGAAGCAGCACATTGTGGCACTATCTTCAGCAAAAACGGGATATGTCTCAACTACAAATACAACATGTGAAGCAGTATGGCTATGAAGAATACTATCAGATCTACAATGTGAACAAAAATGGCCAACAACTATCTATTATGATAATATATCTTCAATCGCAATGACAAAAAATCCAGTCTTTTATATTAGGACAAAGCATAGAGGTTTGACAATGCTTCATTAGAGACTTGGTTGAAGACAAGGAGATAAAGATCCAGTTCGTTCCTATAAATGAGCACTTGACTGACATTTTCACTGAGGCTCTATCAGCAGAGAAGTTCATCAACCTTCAGAAGGTTCGATCTTCAAATTATAAATTAAGAGAGGGTGTTGAAAATGTAATCTGTAATTTGTGTTCAAGAATTTTCTACAATTCTTTAATAGTATATTTAGAGAGTTTTAAGTCTTGTTTAACTCTTAGAATAATGTAGGAGTTCCTAAATTTTGAATGATTTAGGCTAAGAACTATGTAGAATGCATGTTTCAGACTTGATCTAGGTAGATTTATCTAGATTGTTCATGAGTCCTATAAATAGGCCTTGGATGTAAGCTTGTAACCAAAAAGCTCAATCAAGCAAACCAAATTCAATCAAGTGAATCAATCACAAACACTCTTACTCTCCTCTTGAGCTTCATTTTCACAAACTCCACTTCAACTTTATCATCCTACATCATGATTTTAAAGCCATGCTCCAACATCTCGTGGAATGCATATACATACTACATACCTTTTCCTTGTTTTCTATTAGTTGTAACTAACATGAGGTTTACGCTTTGTGCAACTAAAAGTCAAAAGGAGAATGCAATCGACACTTGGAAAGATTTGTATTCATGAAATGCGTATCTACTGTTATAGCCAAATAATGTTGGGAAATAATTCGTATTGTTTGGTCATGGATGCAGGAGCTTAGCAGCCAGCAGGAATATTTAAAGCTTAAAGCACGTTTTGAAGCCCTGCAACGGACACAAAGGTAAATATATGAGTTCCCGTTTCTGGATCAACGGAAAACATCACATTGTTTTGTAAATTGAATCAGGAGTTGAACCATATCACATCATTTCTTGCTGCGGATAAAACATTCTCCAAATGATACACCGTTAATTGGATATGGTTCCTCATGTATAAAAAAGCTGATTAAGCAAGTGTTATCATTCTATTGCTACTTAATCCTTTGAGTTATACTGCTGAAAGTTATTCCGGGGATTCATCATCGCTGAAACTCATCATGATCACATTTCCATGTTGATTTGTGACAGGAATCTACTAGGAGAGGACCTGGGACCTTTAAGCAGCAAGGAGCTAGAGTCCTTGGAGAGGCAGCTTGATATGTCTTTAAAGCATGTCCGTTCAACAAGGGTAAGTCCAACATGACTTTGCATCTAAGAATTCTGCGTACAATTTGTTCACATAGAGGTGCATTTAGTATATTTTGGACATGTTGATGTGTTTTAGTATTTGGTACAGGAAGATGTTAATATAGACCTGTATAGTTGCATCAGTCATAGCCTGAGCATAGTCGTTTGTGATTATGGTCCAGAAGTTGTTTAGCCGGTAGGTGATGCCTTATACTGTAGGTATAGGCTATCCCCTTCGTATGGCTTGGATGTGCACCTGTACATGAATCTTTGTGAATAAATTACTGATCTTCCCGCACATAGGAGTGCATGTAGGAAGTGATCACAAATAACAATGCATTAAACTTCAGAGAGCATTTGAGTCATTTGGCGAATGATTAAAAAAGAAAAAGAAAAAAAAGAAAATACTTTGAATATAGTTGAGAACCTTGTCTCAGCTGGTATGCGTAAGCTCCGGATTCACTGGGTCTCAGTTCCTTGTGCTGCTGTGCATGAGTCAGGGTCTCAGGAGATATTATACCCAGTTTTGGTGTCAGTTATGCGCCTTACCTATGTTCAATTATCATGGTTCTAAGCTCGGAGCCAAGCAATAGGGGTCACATTTCGAACCCCTACGCTCTGTTCGTTTTATCCCTCACATGGTTTCATTGCAAGTCCCTTGGAGATAAGAGAAATGATAACTGTGTGAATTCTCGACATAATGCTATTTTTCTTTTTGTGAATTACAGACCCAATATATGCTGGATCAACTCAATGATCTTCAAAGGAAGGTATGTACTTGGATTCTCGGAGTTCATATCCTATACAGGTTGCTTGCAATTAGAGTGGGCAATTGAGTCTCTCTGGCACTGTATGTAAACTTTTTGCAAGCAAATCGAATGCTTGTTTGTGGTCTGGTGAAATGAAGTTTTGATTCTGCAGGAACAAGCTCTGAATGAAGCAAACAGGAGCCTTAGAGAAAGGGTAAGCAACTCAACGACAAATTGGATGCATCACGAATCTGTCTCTTGATTAAGTAGAGTCTGAAATTGAACTTTGGGACATGAAGCTTCAGTGGCCTATTACTCAGGACTTGTTGACTAAGGCTTGATGCATTTTGCTCTGATCTTACTAGGATACTGGACTGTATTTTTGTCGTGATAAATGAAGCGACCTTGGCTTGATGAACTCATACAATGCTCTGGCTCTATTGATACATGATCTCGTTGTAACTTTTGAGAATGTTCAAGTGATTAGATGTTCCTTGCAGCTTGTTGAAGCAAATCAAGCCACTGCTATCCAGTGGAACACTGGAGGCCATGACATGGGGTATGTTCAACAACCCGGCCAACCCCAGGGAGACGGCTTCTTCCACCCTCTGGAATGCGAACCAACGTTACAAATTGGGTAAGCACAATGCACGATAACCAGCGACCTAACAGGTCCCGCCACTATTGCTGAGATTGCTAGTTGGTTGAATCTTACATTTGCTAGCTATTTGGATTCCAGGTCTTATGCACAGGATGCAATAAACGTTGCAGCTGCAGCAGCAGCAGCTGGCCCGAGCATGAATAATTTTCTACCGTGCTGGCTCCCGTGAGCACGATGCAGGGAGATCCATGTAAGTTCAGGCATATCCGTTTCCTGTCATCATCGTCTTGGTGTGGATTCTTATAATGGCATCTGGATCCAGCATTTTACCATAAATGCTATCGTGTTCATAATTTATCAGCATCTCGTAATTGCTGAGGTGAAACTAGCAGTAATATGCAAGTGTTGTTGTGCATGTATGAACCACTTTGAGGTCCTTACTCTACTTATATATGTTGTATTTCACATAACCGTATTTCACATAACCACTTTGAAACTAGCATCTCGTATTGTTGCTATTATCGCTCTTTGATCTTGTCCAGAGATGTCTGCACAAGTTTGTTATAAAGCGAGTGCAATGTCCATGATTGTTGTGCATCTCAACTCACATTCTTACATGATATCGTAATAGGGAAATGAGTCTTAGTGACTATGCTAGCTGCATTTGTGCATTTTTTTTTCCGAAGACTTTCAGTTCATCAATCCGTTAAGATTTTATTAAAGTAATTTTTTTGAATGAATGATTTCAGCGATTCTCCTAATAATTCTTTGTTTTGGGATACAGGATAAAATCCTGACTAAGTAACCATGAAACGGTTAACATGAACGGGATCACATAAGATCCACATAGGGATCAATAACAACCAAAACAACACAATTCCAATTTCCAGTAGACAATCCCCTTAAAACTCCTCCAAATGGCACCAATCCGAAGCGTGCATCACCAAATTAAGTGCTTCATATCCACGCACCATATCAAAATAGATCTCCCCGAAACAAAATCGCCAAACATATCAGCACGATCGTTGAGTCTTTGCACCAGAAGCAAAATAAAGCACCTACTTTACATCCCTTATCCATGGATCCCAACCAATCACGAAACTCACTTAAGACCAAGCTGTCGGGAGAGATTCTTCAATAGAATTCTTTCATAACGTCGAGGAAGAGAGTCCATGTAATCAAGAATGGGATACACGAGTGCAGAATTGGTATCGCATTCACATCCATTCAAACCCGCTAACTGATAAGTAATGCACACGATCTCGCCTTTAGCATTATCGAGTAAACGCGTGACTGAGATATTAGTAGTTCCCAAGGAGCCCTGTTTCATGGTCGCAATATCCTCAACCTCTTCATTGATCCCAACTCGTCCACTCCAGTAAGCCTCCGCGGCAACGCTCCCTACTCCGTTGGAATGGGAAAAATACAAACATCATTAAATCATTCGTAACAATTTTCTTATCTCTATCCTTATAATATAGTATTATAGTGTCATTATCTCTATATAGAGATCCAGTTTTTGACTCGGTCATCCAACAGATTCTCCATATCGATTCCCTATATAGATTTTCACATTTTTCATATATTGAAATTAATAAATCTTAATTTAACATATTCTATAATATTATAATAATTTTTTAATTTTATATTATTTCAACTAAAATAAATCAATTTTTATGAGGATTTACCCAAACATACAAAAAATTAAAAAAAAATCCTAAAAAGATACACAAGCAATCATTATTCCAAAAACATATAACAATATAAAAACGATTTCTTTCCTCCACTCTCCATCGACGAAAAAAAAAAAAAAAAACTAACTACGTCTCATCTGCTTTTTCGTCGTCGTCTTCATCATCATCATCCTCATCAATCTCATCGTCGTTATGCTCATCCTACTTTTCTCTTTCCTTCACATCCTCGACCATAACATTTTCTCTTCGTCTTTCTTTATTCAATACAACAATAACAACAATCCAAAATAACACAAATTAGTTGTTGTTTGAGTAACTCTTGTTCGTCGATAATAGACCCTTGCATGGTGAGAAAGTATCGTCGATACGATGGAAAACAGACTCGACGAAGGGATAAGTAAGAAATAAAAAACGCTATGTATTTTTGTAACTGGTGCTCTGTTTCAGAAACAGAGCATTTGAACAAAAACACAGAGCATCTAAAGAAAAAGCGAAAACAGAACGTCTGTATAAAAAACAGTGCGTCAGTATAAAAAAACAATTGATTTCAAAAAACGACGTCACCTTCATACAATTATCAGATTGAAAATCAAAATAGCTTTGAAACAGAAAGATGGATCAATACATTCAAAAAAAGAAAAAAAAACGACAATTTCATCGGCGACAAAAATTGAATCTCAAAATCCTAATTTCTCAATCCACAAACACACAAACACAAACATAGAGATTTTGTTTCAAATTTCGGATAGTTTGAATCTTTGTGATTTTCTAAATATGTTTGATTTGAGTTGGATGACATTAAGAAGAAGTTGGAGTTAGATGAAATGAAGGAGACAATGATGATGAGGATGAAATTGATAGGAGAGAGAGATGGGAGAGAGGGTGTGTGTGGAGAACATGTGATCCCTAAAAAATTATAGTTTTTGAAAAATATATTTCCATTTATAGTTAATTGGGATTAGTTTTGTTTTTTTGTAGTTCTAGGTAATTTGTCCTAATTTTTTAACATTTGTATTTTTTTTGTATTTTATAAACTATCCTTTACAATAAAAATATTATTTCAATGATATGAAAAGTTTAGAAAATGTAATTTTAGTTTCTCAAATATATAAAAAAATATAAAATATAAAAAATAATAAAAATAAAAATAAAAAATATATTACATGATCTATTTTTTTTATTAATTTTTTATATATAAAAATAAAAAACCATAGACGGACACCCAGAAAACACATTAATTTAAAAGTTAAAGCACAAAAGCCATAAAGACGAACCATATCCACAGTGTCCCCCTGACGCTAGGTCACCTGTAACATTCAAGACACCTAGAAGCTAGGAGTACAAGACTTTTAGCTGTGCTAATGCTAGTAACACCATCCAGAAATCAAATGATCCTTCCACAAAGTGTATCCCATTCATATATCCGTAACATTATCCAATAATATCATATCACATTACAACATCATTTAACCAACTTATGCACCATAACTATCATTCAAGAAATAGTTTCTCGCAATTATTCGCAATACACATAAAAATTTGTACATCTAATCCTTCTCAATCCCTTCCATGACTAAAATGTTTACAAATCATAAAAAACACTATGATCATCTTGACCGGAAGCACGTGGGAGAAATAGAAAGCCGAAAAGACACAAGCCACAGGTGGCTGGCAAATGATCAGAAATAGGGCATTGATTGAGCATATGACACTAATTGTGGGTGCGCCCACAGCCCAGTGGTCCACCGGCTTTCTTTCCTCAATCAAACCTTCGCCAGTTCGCCCTCTTCTCACCTCCACGCTTCTCTCACGACCTCTCCCCACTTCAAAATAAAAAATAAAAATAAAATCCTTTTATTATATTCCTTCCCTCATAAAAATTACTCCATTCATTTCATATTAAATATAATATATTATAAAATTTATAAAAAACATTTATATTTAAAAATTTATCTTTTTCGAATGTGTTATCAAATTTACAATATTTTTTTATTTAAAAATATCAAAATACCTTTATTTATTATCATTATCATTATAAATATAGAATATAAATATAAGGAATTTTTTTGATTAGTCCTCCACATGTCACTTTCTTATTGGTTAAATAGTTTTACACATGTCAATATCCTATTGGTTTAAACATATCAACTCTTTATTGGTTTATACATGATTATCAAATGCATCATTATTAACCAAATCATCAACAAATATCATCAATTTGCTTTAGTATCAAAAATAATCATATTGTACCAAATCTAGGAGTAAAATCAAACCAAAGGTAGAAATAAGATGAAAGTTTACGATAACAAGTGAACTCAAAACATATCTATACCATCCGAGATATAAGAGTTATCATCGACGTAGGTTTAGTAAATATATATATTACAAATATAGGAGTTTTTTTTTTGTTGATATTCCACATGCCAAGTTTTTATTGGTTTATACATATCAATATTCTATTGACTTAACCAATCTGGATTGGTCTAGTGGTGTTCGACTCAACCTTCTTCTTGAAGGTCTAGGGTTCGAATCCCACTATCCTCAAAATCCATGTTGGCCACGTTCATTGACTTCGGTCAAAGCTTCGGTCAAAACTTTACCCGATGCTGGTGGGGGGCGTCTTATCAGTGTTCGGGGGAATAAATATCTATATCATGCGAGATGTAAAAGACATCATCAGAATAGGTCTAGTCTATACTTAAAAACAATGTACTGTTTCTCGTACGTTTGTCTCTGCATCGATTTGACTCTAATTCCACATCGACAACACGCAAAAACAGCTTTGCACCTACATCATTTTGCAGCATGCGAACATTGCTTAAGACTTCAAGTAACAACATAAAGCCATAGGACTCAGGGATATTCATGGAGAGCAATTCCAAAAAATGCCTAATTTCCCCAGCATCACAAATGCTCTTGTTCTTTGCACTTAATTAAATCTAATTTTATATAATATCAATTCATCCTATTATCATTTTCTCCTTACATTGTTTTTCTCTCTTTTTTCTTCTTTTTCTCGCACAATTTCAATGATAATTTAATTTTTATATATAAAAATCAACACACATAAAAATTTCCAACGGATGATATAATATAAGCAACACTGATCTATTTGAATTGTTAAAAAATATATACAATATATAGTATCTAGTAATCTTTTCATATAAAAAAAATACAAAAACAATCATCTGTTATAGTACATCATATTTTTTTTTTACAACTGTTACAGTAAAATCAAGTACCACACAAAAAATATTCTTTTTTCATTAAATTTTTATGAAAATTCAACATACACATAAATTCGTATGTCGGATCAATCGGTTGTCTATATTATGGGATGGAAGGACTACTCCCTATTTCCTTATTTTAATATAAATACTTCCTCCATCCCAATATACATACAATATTTTAACTTTTTATAATATTTAATGCGTATTTTATCTGAACGATACGATGAAACTATGACACTAGCATGAGATCGATATACATAACCTAAACTATCATTAATATTTCACAATAATTTTATGAAAAATGAAGTTTGATCATGACATAACAAGAGTCAAAGTTCACATCGACATGTACGTGCAATCAAACTATTATATCTATATCGAGAAGAAGAGAGTAAAACATTTTGATCATGTATGTGTATTTGTAAAGTTTTCATTTATACTACGAGAAATGAAACATCATTTTTTTGGAAAAATTATCGTTAACCAAAATTCATACTCCCTTCCTCTCATATTAAATACAATGATTTTTTTATAGGACTTCTTAAAATATATATAACATTTATTTTATTTTTTTATTTGAAATCAAATTTATACTCTCTCCGTCCCATAAAACTTGTAAAACTTTTCTATTTGTTTTGTCCAAAAACACTTGCAACATTTCATTTTTGGCAAACATTTTATGTAACAAAAATAGTAAAATAATCATCATTTGTTACAATACATCTAATATCTTCTCTCATATATGTTACAGTAAATCCCACTATCACTAAAAAGATACTCTTTCTTCGTCAAATCCAATAAAAATTCTACACACATATAAAATATCATGTCTGATCAAAATGTTGTAAAATTTATGGGACGGAGGGAGTATTAAGTTAAACACACTATCTCAACATATTCCACTAACTTTGATCACATTCTCTCATATAGTTTCATATCAATCCTCACTATCATAATAATAAAATAAAATATAATACATTAATCAAATTTAACATTAATATAAAATTTCGTACCAAATCAAACTGTTTCATTTAATTCGAAATGGAATAAGTACTCCCTTCGTCACATATTTATCGAAACATTTTGATCCCGCATAAGAATTTATACGAGTGTTAAATTTGTGTAGATTTTAATGAAGAGAGAATATTTTTTTATTGATAGTAAAATTTACTGTATCATTTATGAGAGGAGATAATGGATGTAGTATAACAGATGAGATTAATTTAATATTTTTTATTAAAAAATTATAAGATTGTATTTTTTTAAAATAAAAAAATTATAATTAATATAAAAAACGAAACTCTACGGACAGAGTAAACAACTAAAAATTTATACAAAAGCACAACTCTCCTCTGACCGCCTGACCCTACCCTACCCTACCCGATAAAGTTCCGATAAAGAGAATCCAGAGAAGATTCCAGATCCACTCAGATCAAGTGAGAAAAAAGAGTGTTTGTGTTTGTGCTTGTGTGTGTTTGTGTGTGTGTGAGAGAGAGAGAGAGGAGATCGATGGGGAGGAGGAAGGTGGAGATGAAGAGGATCGAGGACAAGACCAGCAGGCAGGTCACGTTTTCCAAGCGGCGAGGCGGTCTGATGAAGAAGGCGAAGCAGCTTTCGGTGCTCTGCGATGTCCAGATCGCCGTCGTCGTCATCTCCAGCGGCGGCCGACTCTATGAGTTCTGTAGCCACAACAGGTACGCAAATCTCAAAATTTGAATATCCTTTAGAATATTCTTGTCGGCGGTGCTTATCCGTTTTCATCCATGTTCGAGTTCGTGAAAGTCAAAGAAAAACTGTAGTAAACTCTGTGTGTGTTGATGTGAGTTGTCGAATGATGATTTGATAGAGAAGACAAAAAAATATTAAAATGAATGTTTGTGGTTTGATTTTGTGGTTTCGGTTTCAGGTCTATTTTGGTTGCTTTTGGGCGTGTGCCGTGGAATTTGACTATTGCTATGTCTCTTTTTCAAATACTAGAACTTTTAATTCTGGTTTTTGACTTTCCTTTTATGGAAATGTGAAGACGGTAGGAAAAATGTTACAGTATCTTATACTAGCATTTGAGGGGGGAAATCAAGTTGAGAATCATGGTAACTGCTTGTAAGTGTTAATTTTAATATTTCGGGGATCTAATAGTCTCATTATAACATGTATATATGTGTATGTTATCGAAAAGAATTATAAATTCAGCAGACATCATAGACAACAAAATGATTAATTAATTATGAATAGAGTGTTTTATACATCAATTAATCGCCTCCTCTCTGCGAACACTCTCCTATATTGCAAATATGAAGTGCATCCCCTTAAGAGGGCCGACTCTAATTTTAGCTTGCCCTTATGGGTTCGTGTTGGAATTCCATCATAGAAGCAACTGTTATCCAGACAAGAAGGCACTAAAGGCAATTTGGATCGTCTATTGTCGGAAAACAACAGCATGCATAACAACTTGCATCGTGCCTTGAGGCGTTTAAATATCAACAAGCTTGTCAATAACTGTAGTTGTTGCAATATCTAAATACCTTCCACAAGTTTTCAGGGTCTCATACTCTTTTGGTAGTCTCCTCTCCTTATTCTCTCTCTCTTACCTCACAATGGTTTTTCAAGTTCCAACAAGTTGGATACTTACTAATCATCCCCCTTGAGTGTCTTCGTTGGATTTGATGACCAAATTTGTGATAATCATCTCTGCTCAGTTGTCATCACCTCTAATGTCTTTTGTTCACTGTTGAATAATGTGTTGCTGTTAGGATGCAATTGAATACATGCGAACATGGAAGTGGCAACCATAGACCATATATAGGATAATGAATACCTCAAGACTTGTTGATTTGCGGTTTTTATGGCATGTCATTTGATGATAGGTGACAAGCTTGCGAGTTTTAGCATAAAATTATACGGAGTAAATGCATTGGAATCTATCATGGAAATCCAAAATGGATATGCATGGGAATCTATCATGGATATGCACGGGCAGGTGATAACATAGACCACAGGGCATCAATGCTTTTTTTTTTTTTTTCCTGGAATGTACAACAATCGATACTCTTATATTTATTGATTCCCATCTAATATCCTAATGGAAGTTGCTCAGATGGAAGTTGGAATGAGTTAGTTAACACCACAAAATCCTGAATAAAAATATATATGTAACTTTCTATTTTTAAATCTATACTATATACTAAGCGAAAGTGTGAAGTTGTAGCATGGTCGAATACCTCAAGATTTAGTTTTTTTTACCAAGTGAATAAGTTATCTAAATAGTTTTTTAATCGATACAAATTCAAATGATAGTTTTTAATCAATTCAATATTATTGTATATAAATAAATCATCAACACATAAGTGAGAATTATCAATTTAATCAGGAAACGATCCTTAGGAATACCAATATTTTTTTTTTGAAAGGTTAGGAATACCAATCTTAATAACATAAGTATATCTTAGTTTTAGTTTTAAGATAAAAGTATTTCATAAAGAGATTATAATTTTATCGGATATTTTAGATTTAATTATTTATTTTAAAAAGATAAATCATCTGTCAAATTTTTTTTAATCGAGTTAAATAGTAATATTTTTTCTGAAGTAAAATAAATATCGTATAAAGTTTAAAAAATCTTAATATATCTTATAAAGTATATATCTTTTTACAAAATTTTTTAACTCCCATCAAATTTAAGTTTGTCCTTTGTTTCTAATTTCTCTATCTTCATATAATTGAGAGTGGTGAAATCCATTTATATTTATCTTGTACATAATTATACGAGTGCACCAACTAATTAGAAACTCAATGTGAACTTCAAAAAGTATTCATACTAGATGGCAATTAAGTCTCTAAGTAGCATTTTGTTTTTGTTTAAGTTGATCAAATCGATTGCATGATATATTTTAAGGTTGCAAAAGGATGCACTCAATTCTATCAGTTGATATTATACGTTTTTATAACATTCGCATAAGAATATTTTAACATATTATATATTTTAATTTTAATTATCTAAGGGTTTCATTTTCAGATTTATTTTCACGAAGATACCATGAGAAAATTTTTATTTTCTGCAAAATCAAAATTATCCTAATTTGAATCTTTTCCTCCCTCTTTTTTTAAACCAAATCTCTATCATCGTTAATGATCTTCTCCTTCTCTTTTCGTCAAATGGTGTATACAACAGCAAAACACACGAATCATTGTTATTTTACATTATAACAAACACAAATTTAGACCTATTAGGCTACCTTTAACAAATCAAAAAATCGAAATCGAATTAAAATTTGCATGAACCTGAATCTGTTGATTATGAGCTCCAAAATCGAAATCGGAGCAGAAATTGAATGCTTCAATCGACTTATGCACTTGTTGAGCATAATTTTGAACTTGAATGTTTGAAGAATTTGATGGAATTGTGGGGAGAAATGACGGAATCGCATGCAGAAGGGAAGAAATCTTCGGAGGATGTTGAAGAAGAGAGGAAATGGTCGTGCGTATAGAGAATGAGTGTTTGATGTGTGTTTGATGTCGGAGGATAATGATGTAATTTTTCTATTTAATGGTATCTCATGGAAATAAAAATTTCTTCAATGATATTTTTTTTGAATAAAATCATCCAAATGGTAACGTCCAAAAATTTTATGCATATTTCACATAATGAATCACACCTTTTTAAATATATTTAAAGTCTTTATTTATCAAGAACTGCATTTAAGTTTTTATTCTAATGTTGAAAACATATGAAAATGCCAATAATGATGAAAATGACTAATTGAGAGATGAAAAAAAAGAAGGAATTTTGAGGGAAAAAATAACATATTTTTAAGGCATTATTATAAGACATGTTTTTTAGATGTTAAGAGATATTGTTCATTAGTATTAATTTTATATATCAAGAAGGGATTTTGGAAAATGACCCCATCATATAGTTTTTCAACAATATTGTCAAAAATATACAAACGGGATTTTATTTCCAAAAAAATACTTCTCAAAATTCAATAAATCCGCGTTGTGTTGATCAAAAACCGCCTTCGCTGTTTCTCCTTTTATCTTTGTAACATGGTGCGGATCCATTCTCATAATCATTGTCATCGATTCTCATCGTTTTTATCGTTTTTAGCTCATTGGTATTGACATCATCAATCAGATAGTTGAATTTGATGGAGAACAAAGCGATTTTGATTTGTAGGTTTGGTTTGATTCGAGATCGTTCGTTTGTGATTCAGATTTTGGTTTTGATGGTTTTGCTGATAAGGTACGAGATCGATTCCAAATTGTATCCGGATGTGAATTGAATTTGTTTTGTTTGATTCCCGACCATGAACGATGCTTATTGAGGGATCAAGTTGACTTCACGATGTTGTTTGATGTGTCGATGTGTCTTGGTTTAGGCATAATTAATGTAATTGTCGAGTGTAATAGCAATGCATCAGAGATTGGTGGTTGTAATCTCTTTTCTGATCATGGCAATCAAACAGAGCGGCACTTGTATGAAACAGAGCGTCAGAGCAATTATGTGCTTCTTTGAATCAAACAGGGCGCCAGTTGTTTGAAACAGAGCGCCTTAGTGAATCTGGTTTTTTGGAATCCTCCGTTATTGGTACAGAATGTTTTGTTGATCAGGATGTATTCAATGATGTTTTGCCTGGCGTTGTTATGCCCGAATCATTATTTCGATTGGAAGCCGGTACGTCGAGTAGTATGCAACAAACATTGTGTTGTTCACAGTGTTCTAATTTTATTCAGGATATAGACTAGGTTTTCCATGGTGGTGTGCAACATTTTAGGAAATCTCTTGTACTATATGTGACTGAGGTCGGATTTCGATATGTTTTTAAGAGGAATGAGAAGGAGAGGGTTTATACGGTCTATACTTTCAATGAGAACGGTTGTGAATGGTTCGTTAAGGCTTTACAGTGTGCATACAATAAATGTTTTTACATCAGAAAGCTGAATAATAGTCACATGTGCGAGCAATTGTTTTTCCCGGAGCGATCTGTGAAGAATATAAAATCAGAAGGGATTGTCGAGGCTATTACAAAAATGGTACGTCGTGATCCTCAAGTTGGCAACAACCAGGTTAGCAATTATTTACAATCCAATTATGGATTGGATTTATCGTATAAGAAATTGTGGAGAGTCCTTCAGAAGGCAAAGACTATCATTGGTGGAGATTGTAACAATTCGCTTGTAAAACTGAAGCCATATGTTGAAGCTTTGACAAAAACTAATCCTTGGAGTCGTATTACTGTGGATGTTGATGACAGTACATATCGTTTTTTCAGACTTTTTGTTTCTTTGAATGCTCCGATCATTAGATTCAATCATTATAGACCGTTGTTTTTTCTCGACGCTACATTCCTCAAGGGTGATTTCAATGGAGTCATATTAGGAGCAACCGAGAACGATGCTAATAGAGGCATGCTTTTCTTTGGTAAAAATTATTGATTTTGTAATTTTAATTCAGACGCTCTGTTAGTGTAAACCAAGCGCTCTATTTTATTACTGTTTCTGTTATTGACTTTATGTGTTTTATTTCTGGTTAAAAAAAAAGGGCTCTTTCCTTTGGGATTTGCTGTGATTGATAAGGAGACGTATTCAAGTTGGCGTTGGTTCCTTTCAGAGCTGCGATAAGTTATTCCTGTTGATCGAAAGATCAATTTTGTATCAGATCGTAATTTGGGTCTTTTACAAGCATTTCCTGAAGTCTTTGCTGAACATCCATTTTTCTTTGGTCTTCGTCATCTTAAGGATAAACTTAATGCAAGATATAGAGGTAGTAATATGCCGACATCATACAAGGATTACATCGTTGGGCTTTTTGAGAGATGTGCATATTCCCCAACGATCAGTGATTTTTATAATGAGATGGAAGAGTTTCAGAAAAAAGGAGACAAACTAGCCGGAGAATTTTTGGAAACTATAATGTCATATGAGAGGTGGGCTATTAGTTTTGCTGTTGGGTGTCGGTATGGGGAGATGACAACGAATGCTGCAGAATCTTTCAATGCTTGGCTTTTTGGCGTGAGGGAATTACCGATCACTCAGTTGGTGGATCAGATCCGTGTCAAGTTAATAGAGTGATTCAATAATCGTCGGAAAGAGGCTGAAGAATAGAATGGTGTGTTATGCCCTAGAATGCTTGACATCCTGAATGATTTATTCAAGAATAATCATACTTATGTTGTTAAAAGATCATTGGAGCTGTTTTTTGAGGTGATGTCCATACCGTCAGTTTCAGTTAATATGAGAGAGAGGATTTGTTCATGTCGTATGTGACAAACAAACAGCTTTCCATGTTTTCATGCGGCATGTGTGATTGAGAAGTTTTCTTTGCCGTTAACCAGCATGATTGATCCTTATTTCTTTGTTAAAAATTACAAGAAAAGCTATGAGGTTGTCATATATCTTGTTCCTTCATCTATGATCGACCAAATTGCAACAACCACAGATGTTGTAATCACTCCCTCCAATGCAGGTACGCAATCGGGCAGGCCGAAAAAACGCCGTATTTTGTCGAGGGGTGAGAAGACACGGGATATTAAGTGTACTAGGTGCAACAAGTTTGGTCACCACAACAGGAAGATATGTCGAGAGACGATATAGTGATTTTGTGTTGTTTTGTTTCTTTGTTCCACGTTATTCCCATTCATATACGTGTAATCAACCTTATTTTAAATTCTATTATATGTCATGTATTTTTTTATATGCTTCGATGTTTATTGTTTCAAAAAAGGTTGAGAATTTTTTTCTAGACAACAAATGGTGAAGAAAGAATATTTTTTTGATGGTACTAGGGTTTATTGTAAAACCTACCTAGGTTGGGGATTTTTATTCCGTTCCTAGCCGGTCCCAAATCCGGATAAAATGGTGAGGATTGTGTGTTAGGTAGCGTATAGTCAACACGTAAAAAATGTTCCGTTGGATCTCTCAACATGAATATGTCGACTTGTGAAAAGACAGATTGGAATGACACCGTCGTATTCATGTAGCCGACGGTACTTGATGGGATAAAGACTTGATTTGTTGTTGTATTGGGGTTTACTGTAACAATTGTGAGAGGAGATAATTGATGTATTGTAACAGATGAGATTGATTTAATATTTTTTTATGTTAAAAGGTTATCAAGAGAAATGTTGTAATGTTTTTGAGACTGACCAAATAGAAAAATATTACGATTAATATGGGATGGAGGGAGTATTATAAATAGTAAGTTTCCACAAGTTGAGAATCGTCATTCACGTAGCTAGAAGTTTAGGGACTGTTCGGTAACATTGCTCAAGTCCGTGAAAAACCAAAAACAATAAAAATAACAACAACAATAATAAAAGTATAACGAAAATCGAAAGTTCTTTGTAAAATAATTTGATTTACTACTATGGGAATCTTGAATAGTGGAATTTAAATAAATCACGAAATATGAATTGAAAACCATTTTTTTTACTATTTTTCGCTTTTTTTTTTTCCAATTTGCAAAACTGTATTAAGTAACAAACAGTTTGTTTCATTAACCATTGAGATGAAAACAGAGAACATGAAACAAAAAGGTTACTAAACATGCCCTTAAAAAAATGGTCGACAATGCCCTATCTCTTTAATCTCTCCCAACAAAAAAGCAAAAAAAAAAAAAAAAAAAAAAAAAAAAAAAGGAAAAGAGAGAGGGAATGGAAAGAAAATAAGATTATATTGTAATGGCATAGATATTAGTATAAAGATCCTATTGCATTTATTGTCTATAGAAATTCTATAAAATGTAAAAAAAAGTGTTTGAGTAAGAAAAATAGAGAATCTGTTGAGAGATTTCGATCCGAGGATTATTAAGACAACATACCTCAGTATGGGTCATGCTGAGATGGTAAATTCAATGGGGAAGCCATCTGGACATCATGTTTTGCCGCTTGTGATAGAGAACAATATGTGGTATTGCTTTTCTAGTTCTTTCAACACATTTTAAAGTTATCATGATTTCATTTGTATATATAATACAATTATATTTGTGAATATTAAGTGTAATATCCAATAATTAAAGAAGAATGTATTGTTATTAAGATTTAGAAAATAACTCATCATATAAAAGATACATAAAAAAGTTTCTTGTTTTTTTTTTCAAGCATAAAAAAGTTTCTTATTCATCATAGTATCAATATTAAAAATCTTTCAATTTATGTCTTTAGCCTCATCTTTATTATTAAATTGGTTACTTATAATCTTTGTCAAGAAGCCTTATTGTCGTCACCAATGATAAAATTCCATATGTAAAATTTTAGATGCCTGTCATAATCAAAATGCATACAATAAAAAATAATAATAATAAATAAATTTAAACAACATAATCAATAGACATAACGTACAATGAGAACAACACTATTAAGAATCCAATAACCTACATTCTTGGCTATACCTTGAAGTTCCTCTCCATATTATATACTGAGCCTCTTTCAATTCTTATGTCGGCTATAAGCTTTAATTATAAACTATCCTTTGTTGTGTCATTCATTAGACTTATGTAACATAAGCATTGTCATGAATCGGTTCAACATCCACCGAGAAGTTTTCCCACCATGCCATGACCTACAGTCAAAGCCTCATCAATATAGCTCTCAAGACGGTGTTATGTTTCGAAAAACAACATAATTTCTTTTGCTCCTCCTCGACCAAACAATCGAAAAAAAGAAGAAAAAACACTGGAATCTTTTTCCTGTTCTTATTCATTGGCACATTCCATCACTATTTAAATAATTCATGAATTACTTCCGAACTCCCGATCTCGATCTCCTACAACGGCAAACATTTTCCCCGCTCTCCACACGTTCAAACTCATCGAGAAGATGTTTAACATCTTCAAAATCATCATAGTAAAATGGATCATTCATTACTAATTGTAACAATACCTTTGCTAACTAGTCATGTTTTTAGGTTCCACTCGATCCAAAAGAGCTAACCGTATCATTGTATTTCTATTGTAGCCCTTACAGGACCCTTCCGCAATGTGTTCACTATTGAACTTTGTACAATTTACTCAAAAGAACGAATAGCTACCATTTGAGGGCATCTTCCATTTTCAATTTTTTACTTCGGTCTCTGCATAAATTAACACATCTCAAAATATTTTTTTACTAAATATAACTCGAATTCTCCTATACTCGAACAGGTTCCTCGTCATAACGAAGTAGCAAACCTAGGTCTCTTCATCTCAAACCTATATCGACTACGTTGTGGTTTCTCTATAGGTCAAAATTATACAATCTTGGGAAGACACTACAAAGGGTATTAGAATGTCTTCCCTTAACTTAGTATGCACACCACTCTCTAAGGCCACGCACATCACATATCGATTACCTGCTTAAATCATGGGTTTCATATAGTTTTATGTATAATGTCATGTCATAATCCACCCATGCTACATTCAACTCATTTGTTCACAGGCATTTCAAGGTTGGATGGAAAAATGTTGAGAAAAATTGGTATAAGGCGTAGCGAAAATCGTCCAATATTTTTCTCTCATTGTGCAAATAAAAAATAAGCATAATATCAACGATGATGGGCTTAGAGAAGACCTAAACTAATGAATAGATGACTTGTCTCAGAACGCGTTCTCCTCATCCATAAACTTCATCCACCATTTAAATACTATGTTGACGATCTATTGAATCACGTTCTTGATGCTCAGCCCGACATCCAATCAAAGGAAATCCTCTGTCGCTTAAATTGTCAGAGTTAAATAAAATCGATGTCAAGATTTCTACATGAAAAATCCCCTAACAAGGGATAAAATCACGGTATCATTGTGATATCAAAAATATCCACTAATGTGATATAGCGAAGATCTTTCTCTAGAGTCAGCTAGAAGATTAGAATAATCAAAATAGCTCTCAATAATTTTTTTCTATAGGGGATAAAAATATTAACACGTAAAGGATAGCACTCAATACTCAAACTCTCATGTTTCTCTCCTCTCTGATGATTTTAAGATATTATGTGATGCATATTGAGCTTCTCCAAACATGCCCATTTAGGCTGTACTTCGTGTGTGAATCGGCCAAAGGAAATTTCGGGCACATTTTATGCTTCGTCCATGGCGTTCGATTTCTTTGACGTCGTTGCAATGGAGATCTCCTATTCTGCATGTTGGAAACTCAAGGTGGCTGATTCCATCATGTATTTAATACTAGTTGAAATATGCAACCCCTCTTCACGTTGCAATTCGGCTCTTCACACGTATTTTACTATATTTTTGTTTTCTTTTATAATAAATAAGCATAATATCAACGATGACGGGCTCAGAAAAGACCTAAAATAATGAATAGATGACTTATCTTAGAGCGCATTATCCCCATCCATAAAGTTCATCCACCATTTAAATAGTATGTCGACGATCTTTTGAATCACGTACTTGATGCTCAGCCCGACATAGTCCTTTGCTTTCTCAAGAACTACCCATCCAATCAAAGGAATTCCTATGTGGACTTTAATCTCTTCCAAAAAAAAAAGTAATTTGGCTTCGAATGGTCTCATTAGCAACTGCTTGGATATTGGATGATAAACAAAGAGATGTTCTAAAGGAAGGTTAAGCAACATGAAAATTCTTTGTTCACCTTTTCCTACGCACACATCCCCAAACATCCCAATTTTCACTGCTTCAAAAGGTGATAGAGGGTTGCCTTGATAGAGCACTCTTTGGGCCTTAACGTCTAGAAGGGATACGACTAGAAAAGACATATTCCCTCCGTTCCATGAAAAGTGTATCACTTGTTTAATTTGGATGTCTTATAAATTGCAACATGTTCATATTTGAAAACTTATACAAAACTATCAAAATAACCTTTTTTTTTCCTTTTAGTTTATACCATTTTAATTCATCCCACTATTTTTTTCCCACTCCTCTCTCTCACATGACCATTAGTGTAAAAATGACTCATATAAATCAACACACACTTAAATTATTCTATCAAATTAATCCGTTGTAATTTTTGTGGGATGGAGAAGTATCAAATAATGTTTGATCGTTTCGTCAACCGTGTTATATGAAAGCGAATAACTTAGCAATAAGGAAAATAAGATACCTTGCAACATGGTCAACACAACCATTAAAATATGGTCCAAGTCAATGTGTTACAATTTTCGCGAGAAGGAGGGAGTATATCGCGAGAGAAGAAACACAACCCTTGATTCATTCTCTCCATTTTACACCAAAACCCTTGCCCTCTAGCGCAGTTGTGAGGAAATCCCAATCTACGGTATCGTAAGCTTAACGGAAGTTTATTTCATCATTACAATCTTCCTACTCTTTTTAGCATCGTCAATGATCTCGTAGGCTACTAAAACATTGTTCAAGAATTTATCGTTTATCTAAGAAATTCATATGGTTCTCACTGACAATATATACTCAAAACCATGTGAAACCTCTAAACTAAAACCCTTGCGATGATTTTATACAGCGATCCAACCAAAGTAATGGACTTGAACTTGGACAACTCACAGGTTCCTATTTCCTTCGTCACTAGGTGAACACAAGTGGTACCAACACATCTCTCTCGTCTTGAAAAAATCTAAATGTAACGCTTGCAAAACCTGTCCAGCACATTCCAATATTCCTTAATAAAATTAAACTATATCCATCATTTCCAAGAGATTTTATACTCCTACAACACCATATCATAGACTTGTTCTATCGAAGCTGTCTCTTCTTTGCTTAGCCTTGGTAACTCCAGCAAGCTAAGATTCAATCTAGGACCCTTAAAATTAGAGTAAATGTTAATGTACAGATAGGTTGTAAATCCTCCTTATTCGATTAGGATTGTAGTTCATGACTTTGTTTTCCTTAATACACCTAACAGTACTTTACACGACTCTACTTCTTGCTAGGCTATGGACAAACTTTACACATGCAAGTCATTTGCAATACGATTTCTGCTTCCAAATCATTGCTTTATGATTATGTCAATCCCACAAATCGCAAACAAATTGTCTCCTCGTACGAATCATATCATCCAGCCCTCCACTTTCCCCCTGTAGATCAATACTTTCGATTTTCCTTTTCGATCTCATCAATTTAATTTATTTATTGTTGAATCTATTTTCATTCCAGGAAAAATGCTTATCTCCTCCTTTTAAGCTTTTCCTCAATCGACAACTCTCCATCATCGTGGGCTGAATCTTGTAACTCTCAGGCTTATGATCCCATCCTCCATATCTGTCACATTTTCTAGGGAGTCACTCATAAACCACCTTTTGAATCGCTTTCTTACCATCAG
Source organism: Drosera spatulata (assembly GCA_035668315.1). Lineage (NCBI taxonomy): Eukaryota > Viridiplantae > Streptophyta > Magnoliopsida > Caryophyllales > Droseraceae > Drosera > Drosera spatulata. Next base: position 29,656 of record JAOVYX010014654.1, read on the forward strand.
GTGTTACTATGCTCAATTCTTCTATGAATTTCCTCTTGATATCCACATCAACCAGAATGCGACAATAGGAAATTCTCCCTTTCACTACGGTTTGAGCATCAATACAGATGGGCTGACCTACTCTAGATATAATTTTCTCCAATGCATGTTTACCCCAAAACTCCATGTCAAGGCTCGGTAGCTGAACTCAGGTGGGAGCCTTATACTTACTATCTTGATTATACTCAAATCGAGGCACCCATTCTCTACGAATCATAGGTCTATTATTGAAGAACCACATCTTGTTCCTGATAGAGGCCATATCAGCTGCATTTCTGAAATGAAATATATAATAGTCCTTATCATGGAGTAAAGCCTCAAGACAAACTACATTACTCCATTCTCTAGTCACATGGTTATTCATGGTCGCAAAAGGCACCCTATCTCCAAGAACATAATCAATAAGAGCAAACTCCCAGCATCGACGCACGTCCAAAACATCCTCAAAACTCACGATCTCCTCCTCATCATAAGGACAATAGTCCAAAGTAATCCCTTTTGTTGTATTACGACTTCCAGCTAGAGATACCACGACAGGGGGTTGTTTCAAATCAGTTTTAAATACTTGTGCATAGGATTTTGAGTTAATCAAATCCTCTCTCTCAACTACCTCATCCCAAGAAACCCTAATCTGTCCAGATGAAGAGGTCACCATCGAACCTGAACCACCTAAGCATTTTCCGGAATTGAAATGTCTTGAGCAACAACCACAAATGCCTTAGAAACCTCCTTCGAAACATTCATTTGTGATGAACTCGTTTTCTCCTAACTCCTCTTTTTTTCCACACCCAATCGTTGCACCGATGCCACAAATACCTCCTCTGTGATATCATAGATCACCTTCTTCTGATGACCTCTACCACGCCCCATTGTAAATGGTTATCGACGGCGAAATCCCTCATTGGCAAATAAAGCAAACCCTCCCCATTCCATAATTTTCCCAAGTCAAAATTAATGTAATCTTATTACTATCTCTTATGATCTTTTTTATGTAGCGTACAGGAAATTAATACTCTAGTTGATTTTAAAAAATGATACCGTACTCTAAAGCCAGTTTATTCAATCGCCTTACCTCCTATCCATTTCATCTCTGGTAAGCATAATATATTTATTTTTATGGATCACCTTCATGATTCAGAAAGCATTGTCCCTAATGTTGTTACCCTTGCTTGTTATGCACTAGGCTTGTACACAAATGTAGCTACCTTGCATAATTTTCAAAGCCCTTTAAACGGTAAGACAAGTAGATTTTCATAAGACGTCATTCATGTTGAAATATCTATATGATGTCATCAGGTGTTATACCTAATGACTACTTGAACCACAACCATCACCAATTTATCCAGAGTTGAGATCAATGAGGGTCCGTATAGAACCCCAACTTTGGTCAATTTTGAAAAAAGATCTTTATTAAAATTCAAAAATTAGGTGGGACTAATTGGCAATGAAATTCAATAAAGTAGAATTTATGGACATTTAAACTCTAATAAATTTTTCGATGATGTATCATTTTAAGTTTAACATGATGGTGATCACTCTTTTGCCATGATTTTATAATCCCAAGTTTTATTGAACCATTATCATCGGAAACGTTATATTGTCTGACTTGAAAATTTTTCAATATTAGTATATTGTTATTATTTTTTTATTGATCATTCTTGGTCCATAAATTACTACATCATATCGTTCGATGTTGAATATTTAAGAAACACTGACAATTAATCTTTTTTAAAGAAAACTCAAAACTAATCATAAGAAATTAAATTATTGAATCTGACTTTGACCTAGATATTTGTTACAAGTTTGGTTTCGTCAAATTCAATGCTTAATTTTTGCAACATCAGCTGCACAATGCGCGAGACAAAAAAGAGGGTAAAAAAAACTTAGTGATTGTATGAATAATGATAGAAAAGAAAGATGATATAAGCTTTTTAACTGATAAATAGCAGCGATAAGATACCAATAGAATTATCTTATTTGTGAACTATTTTGCAACTAAGATATAATTATTTTTAAATTTTCATTTTTTATCAACAAAAGATATTTCCATTAGTAAAGAAACTGGGACATACTAACAGCTCCCTACTTACATCTCAACTATTGATATTGTTTATCTAGCAACGTAATACATACACCTACTAGCCACTTGCTCAAGGTTACATTTCTCATCATGAAAATACGACTATTACGCATAGTCTAAATAGCATAAATGACAGTAGCAAATGAACGTCTTCTTCCTCCTGCTACTGCAGTTTTACACCTAGCCACTTTGATCATTCATGTCCACCAATACTCAAAACAAGCTTCCTTTCTCCTCTTTAATCCCATCTCTTCCAACACCCTTTTGTATAGTTTAAAAGAGAAATCACATCCAAAAAACCAAGTGATCCAAATTCTTAGAATACAATCCGCTCAGAACACATTCATCCTCCAGAATCATCCCTCTCTCTTTTAGCCATCTCTTGGTTCTGAGTCTACCTCTTAGTGCCAGTCACAAGATGACGCTTTCCCTAGACTTGACATCATGATTCCATATCAGCTTTCTCCATGGAACTTTAGACTTAACATCAACAAGCTTCCTGTAGCTCTCCCTAATTGTGTACTTCTCCTCCAGCTCCTTTTTTCTGCATCATAATATCTCATCACCATCTCATCTCTAACTTGAAGCAAAGACGACTATACCTAACCTTGACAGGTTCTCTTCTGCATACTCCATATATCACCTCCTCCATTTAATCCATAAACGATCCTGCTTTTGCTCTACAGCCGATATGATCTTAAACAACATAGGTATGTTCCATAGTTTCAATATTCTCATCCCAAGCCCACCCTGTTCTTTCTCGGAACAAACATCGCTCCAGACCATCAAGGATTTATGGGGAAGTAGAGTTGACCATGACCATAGGTATGTTAAAGCACCATCCATGCACCGTCCAACTCCTCCCCTCTGTTTTTCCCATCTATTTCTTCTTCTTGTGTTCACTTTACCGTTCCATGTGTTCCTTGCTAAACCACAACCGGCCAAACATATTTGGTGTTTTTCCTATAACCGGCCAAGATCAAAAACATGAAAAAAAGGGTGGGATGATTGCCTATATAAGGAGGTCATTCATTTGTATAAAAACACACAACAAAATACAACAAGTTTAGTAAAGCTTTAAGTAACTAAAGTGCAAGGCACTTCTTATTGTAAAGTTCCTAGAGTGTATCCAAATAAAAATGTGGTGTAATTAGTGAGTGTTAAACGCATATAGAGCGTGGTTGTTTTATAAAGTATACGATACTCTTATTAAAATTTACATTTCTCGATATATTTTAATTCCGACGATCCGAATTTTCAACAAGTGGTATCAGAGTCATGTCGGAGGTGAGCAGTTGGTGAAATATTATTTTTATCAAACTTGATAAATAAATTTTATCGGCTTGTTAACAATAAAGTTACTAGCAGAAAATATTTTTTTACTGTTCCTATTTGAAATTGTTAAATATTACTGCAGTGGTAAAAATATTTTTACCGTGGAGTAAATTTTTTTTACGGAGTCACCATGATAGAAGTTAACAGCTCGGTCAGTAATGTCGAGAAGCTAAATAGCAACAACTATAGCACATGGAGCATCAGAATGAAGTTTTACTTCCTCGGTCAAAATCTCTGGGAGATTGTTGACGTGTCTGATACAACACCACCAAAAGAGCCGGAAGACGACCTTAAGAAATGAATGGTCAAAGATGATAAGACGATGCTCGCTTTTATCGTTTCTATAGAAGATGAATTTTTACAGAGAATTAAGGACGTTAAAACGCCTAAGGAAGCGTGGAACACTCTAGCCACCTTGTTTGCCAAAACAAATGATGCCCGACTTCAATAGCTGGAGAATGAGCTTATATCAATCTTACAGTGAGACTTGACGATAAACCAGTATTTCAGTAAAATGAAAGTTTTATGTGAAGAGATTACTAAATTGGATCCAGAAAATCCAATTAGTGATTTACGAGGAGGATCATTATTCATGGGTTAAGACCAGAATTCAATGGACTTGTTACAACAACCCATGGATGGACAACTCAACCAACTCTCACGAAGCTGGAGAGTATTTTGGCAAATCAAGAATCTCTAGACAAACAAGATGTCTGGAGTATCGATCAAAGAAGAAGACAAAGCTCTCTTTAGCAAAAAGAGAGGTCCTGAGAAGAAATTCAACCAAGACTCTCAACAAATGCAAGGAGGACAACCGCATCAGCAAGGAGGCTGAAAAAAGAAGCAGTCTTGGAGGAATTCTCAATCCAAGAAAAGCTCTCATCAAGCAGGAGGTCAAGGCAACGGACAAAGACGACGTCAAAATGATGAATGCTACAACTACGGAAGGAAGGGTCATTTTGCTCGCGATTATTGGAGGAAGTTCAAAAGAGGTAATTTTGCTTCATCGAGTATCCCTTGCAATAGAAGAAGAGATCACAACTTTTTGTATTGCTGAACGGAAGGAAGAGTTGGCAGTTACTGCTGTCAGCAATGACAAGGTGATTAATTACAACCATGGCTGGATCTTGGATTCTGGTTGTTCTAATCACATGACGGGAATCAAAGAAAAGCTCCATGACTTGTCCGAGTACAAAGGAAAGTGCATAGTCATCATCGTCAATAACTTGAAGTTGCCAATGGCTCATGTTGACAAGACGGCGATTGTTCCACGACATAGTGACAAAGTGATACTTTTAGATAATGTCTTTCACGTACCTAGTATGACGAAGAACTTATTATCAGTTTCACGATTGACAACAAGTGGACACCATGTGATGTTCGGACCTATTGAAGTCAAAGTCTACCGTAGCCGGGACAGGAGTATGCCCATCATGGAAGGAATACGGCTAGAGTCTGTCTATGTTATGTCAACTCAAGAGGCTTACGTAGACAAGACTCGAAAGAACGAGACTGCAGATTTGTGGCATGCTAGGCTTGGACATGTCAGCTATCAGAAGTTGAGAGAGATGATTAGAAAATCAACACTCAAGAGTCTCCCGCAGTTAGTGATTCGTGAAGATACTATTTGTGCTGGTTGTCAATATGACAAAGCACACCAATTGCCGTTCAAGGAGTGACAGTTCAAAGCGAAGGTTCCGCTAGAGCTTGTTCACTCGGATGTTTTCGGTCCAGTGAAGCAACCATCAGTCACCGGTATAAGGTATATGATTACCTTTATCGATGACAACTCAAGATATGTAGGTATATTTCATGAAGGAAAAGTCTGAAGCATTGTCAATGTTCAAGACTTTCAAAGAAGATGCCAAGGAGGAGCTGGAAACCATGATGCAGTATCTCTATACTGATAACAGAGACGAGTATACATCAAATGAGTTCAAGACGTTTCTTCGTGAAAAGAAGATTTGTCGGCAATTGACTTGTTCAGATACACCTCAGCAAAATGACGTTGCAGAAAGAAAGAATCGTCATCTAGCTGAAACTTACAGAAACATGCTACATGCCAAGAACGTACCACCACGTTTTTGGGCGGAGTGCATGAAGACGATGACTCATGTCACCAACAGATTACCACAAGTAAGGCTTGGGTTCATGACGCCGTTCGAGAAGCTCTGGAAGATAAGTCCCACAGTGAGTCACTTTCGAGTTTTTGGATGTGTATGTTATGTGTTCGTCCCTGACCACCTTCGGAGCAAATTTGACTAGAAGGCGGTACAATGTATCTTTGTGGGATACGATGATCAACGAAAAGGATGAAAGTGTGTTGATCCCAACACAGGCAGATGTTATCCATCAAGGAATGTGGTGTTCGACGAAGCATCATCTTGAGGGGGTCCACAGTCAGTCACTTTGCCAGACTCAAAAGAGTTTGAAGAAATACAGTCAGTCACTTTGCCAGACTCAAAAGAGTTTGAAGAAATATTGTAAGAGAAGCTTGACAATGAGACGGAAGAAAATGTTCAATCAGAAGTTCCTCAGAAACTTGAAGGAGAGTCATCTTTTAAATCTTCAAGTAAAGTAAGCAATCCTTGGCATAATGGAGTCTATAAGATTAGAGACGTGGATCGACCTATCCAACTTGAAGATGCAGAAGAAGTTGCACAAGAAAAGGAGCAGACACAAATTCAACGAAAACATCGTTACCCAACCAGAGAACGGAAGCCCAATCCAAAATATGTCAATGCAGCTCTAGCTGAAGACGACAAGCCACAAGAGCCGAGTTCCTATGAAGAGGCAGCTCGAGGTAAGGAATGAAGACAAGCTATGCATGAAGAGATTGATGCATTGAATCAAAATCAGACTATTTAGTTCGAAAGTCGAAGTCGGCACAACCTATTTCTTGCAAGTGGGCGTACAAGGTCAAAATCAAATCTGATGGTTCGATCGAAAGGTACAAAGCTCGACTTGTTGCTCGTGGATTTTCACAAAAGTATGGTCTGGATTATGATGAGACATTCAGTCGAGTAGCAAAGATCACAACTATTCAAGTTCTCTTAGCACTTGCCGCCAGTAAGTTATGAAACCTGTGGTAGTTGGATATCAAGAATGTTTTCTTACATGGAGAGCTGGATCGTGAGATTTACATGGAGCAGCAAAAAGGGTTTCGAAAGCAGAACCTATCATTCGCATGTGTGCAAGATGAAGAAGACACTCTATGGCTTGAAGCAAGCACCTAGAGCATAGCACGGAAAGATAGCTGAGTTTTTTATTCAGAGCGGATACTCAGTTACGTCAGCAGACTCCAACCTATTTGTGACGATTCGAGGTGAGAAGATGACAGTAGTTCTTGTCTATGTAGATGAACTTATCATCACAGGAGACAATGAAGATAAGATATGACAGACCAGGACAAATCTGTCGATTCGATTCCAGTTGAAAGAGCTTGGAGAGCTGAAACACTTTCTGGGTCTTGAAGTAGACCGAACCAAGGAAGACATATTCTTATGTCAGTAGAAGTATTCCAAAGATCTTCTGTTGAAGTATGAAATGCTTGACTGCAAACTTGTTTCAACAACGGCGGAGACGAATGCAAAGTTGTGCTCAGCAGAAGGCAAAGATCTTGAAGAAGCAACAAGGTACAGGCAAATAGTGGGGAGTTTGACCTACCTCACTTTGTCAAGACCTGACATTTCTTATGCAGTTGGTGTAGCCAGCAGGTTCATACAAAATCCTAAGAAGTCTCATTTGAAAGCAGTACGATGAATTCTGAGATATGTTTTTGACAACCAACAGTGTCTTTGTTAAGTACAGAGACAGAATATCGTGCAGCAGCTGTGGCAGCTCAGGAGTGTACGTGGTTGATGCAGCTGATGGAGGATCTTCATCAACCTATTGATTACACAGTTCAACTCTATTGTGATAATCAATCAGCAATACGGATGGCGAAAAATTCGATGTTTCATGCTCGAACTAAACATGTGGAGGTTCATTATCATTTCGTTCGGAAGAAAGTGTTGCAAGGGAAGATCGAGTTGAAGTACGTCAACATTAATGATCAAGTTGCAGATATCTTTATGAAGGAAATTAGCAGGGCTAAGTTTGAAGACTTTAGGAAGCAGCTTGATATGGTTACTCGTTCAGCATTGAGAGAGAGAAGTCGTTGAGGGGGAGTGTTAAAGCACCGTCCAACTCCTCCCCTCTCTTTTCCCTATCTATTTCCTCTCCTTGTGTTCAATTTACCGTCCCATGTGTTCCTTACCAAATCACAACCGGCCAACACATGTTTGTTGTTTTCCTATAACCGGCCAAGATCAAAAACATGGGAAAAGGGTGGAATGATTACCTATATAAGGAGGTCATTCATTTGTATCAAAACACACAATAAAATACAACAAGTTTAGTAAAGCTTTAAGTAGCTAAAGTGCAAGGCACTTCTTGTTGTAAAGTTCCTAAAGTGTATCCAAATAAAAGTGTCGTGTGATTAGTGAGTGCTAAACACATTTAGAGTGTGGTTATTTTATAAAATGTACAAGTTTATAATATTCTACTCTTATTAGAATTTACATTTCTCGATATATTTTGATTCCGACGATCCAAATTTCCAACAGGTAACTACTCCACCTCTCTTGGACCTTCTGAGTAATAGCACTAGGGAGTAAAAATATTAGAGCCTAATATAAATTCATTGAGAGTAAATCTGATTTGATCAGTTGCTCACCCCTACATAACTCAGATATCGAACATGTAATGATGTTATTCTGTCAGTAATCTTTTCAATTAAACTGTCTTAAGCACTAATCCAAGCTTCTGTGCAGAAAGTGGGACACCCAGGTATCTAATAGGCATCCTCCCCAGTCCCTAGTTGAATGCCATCCACCGTCTCTTTTTTCTTGTTATCAAGTAGACCTGCAACAAACATGACGCTCTTCTACAAGTCCACAGCCAAACCACTTTCAACTACAAAGGCATCTATCTGCTCCTCGATCTTTTTCAGTGACATTACATAAGCTGTTACAAAATACCATTGGATCATCCATAAAACTCATATTGATTATTTTAAGCTTCTTGCAATGTGGATGAAACCTAAACTGCTTCTCCTTACTCATCCTCTTCAATCTTCAAGATGGGTAGTTCATAATGATCACGAAAAGACAAGGTTAAAGGAGATCACCCTACCTCACACCCCTTCAAGCTATAAACTTCTTTATCAAGATACTGTTTATTCCAAAGAGAAGCTAACAGTGATCACACATCCCATAATCAGATTCACAAATCTCCATGGGAAACGCAACTGAGGCATTAAAGATTGAAGTAAGCTATATTTTACTGAATCATTAGCTTTCCTTGTCTCCAGTTTCATCAAGTGGCGAGGGAAAACCTGCTTTTCCTCATAGCCAACCACAAGTTCTTGACATAAGATCACATTGATCTTTTTATTTATTTTAGTTAATTGTTAAAATTGATATGTAATCTTCGTCGAAGAGTTATTATTATTATTATTATTGTTATTATTTTGAGAAAGAAGAGTTATTAGTATTTGTATGAAATATTTACTTTAAATATTAAATCTTGATCATTTAATTAAAATATATCAAACGATCTAGAAGTTTTATTGGATTAATCATTAATCATTTTCTTTTAATTTGACAATTATTCTTATTCAATTCCTAATTTAATTATCTTTAATCCAACCATTGGACGATCAAAATTAAACGATTTCAGGGCTACACCTATTTACTTAGTATATAACTAATCTATCTGTTGGTGCAGAACGCACGAGATAAAAAGGAGTAAAAAAAATTTAGTGATTATATAAATTATGATAGAAGAGAGAGATAAATATGCAATATAATCTTTTTAACTGATAAATAGTAGCGAAGAGATATCAGATAGAATTATCTTTACTTGTGAAATATTTTATCAATAAGATATTATTATGTTTTATTTTTCATTTTTCATTTTTTAAAGAACAATAGAACACATTTTCATTAGTCAAAAAATTTGGGACATACTAATAGCTCCCTGCTTGCATCTTGACTACCGATATTGTTTATCTAGCAACATAATACACATTCCTACTGGCCACTTGTTGAGGGTTACATTTCTCATTATGAAAAATACGACTATCGCGCTCAGTTTAAATAGCATAAATGACAAGCAGCAAATGAACGTCTTCTTTCTCCTGGTATTTTAGTTTTACTCCAAGCTACTTTGATCATCCATGTCCATCAATGCTCAAAACAAGCATTCTTTCTCCTCTTGAATCTCATCTGTTCCAACACCCTTCTGCATACTTTATAAGAGAAATCACATCAAAAAACAAAAAAACAAAAAATAAAAACAAAAAACTAATGATCCAAATCCTCGAAATTCAATCCACACAGAACACATTCATCCTCCAGACACTTTTAGTCATCTCCTGATTATGAGTCTACCTCTTAATGCCAGCCACAAGATGAAGCTTTCCCAAGGCCTGGCATCATGATTCTACACCAGCTTTCTCCATGGAACGTTAGGCTCAACATCAACAAGCTTCCTATAGCACTCCCTAAATGAGTACTTAGTACTTCTCCAGCTCCTTTTTTCTGCATCATAACTTCTCATCACCATCTCATCTCTAACTCAAAGCAAACAGGACCATACCCAACCTTGACATGGTCTCTTCTTCATACTCCATATATCACCTCTTTTCACATAATATTCATGCATCCATTCAATCCATAAATGATCCTGCTTTTGCTCTACAACCCATATGATCTTAAACGACATAACTTTGTTCCGTGGTTTCATCATTCTCTTCCCAATCCCACCCTGTTCTTTCTCAGAACAAACATCACTCCAGGCCACCAACAAACATCACTTAGGAATTGTTAGAATATTTGTGTTTCCTACTTATGTTTGCTTTCATGTGTTGCCTACTTTAACTATTTGTGTCCTCAGCATCGGCTTCAGTTTTTTCAGGATGAAATGGTTTCCATCAAGATCTCAAGATGAATTTTTATTTTTTTTATTTTTCGGTATAATGATGTGAATATGATGTTGTAAACTAGATCTGGCCTTGGCTTCGGACTCCAATAGTAGTTTAAATTCTCCTAAGCGACATGATGTTTTAATACCCTGCATTGGAAAGAAAAAAAAAAAAAAACTACCGTCATTTTATATCATGTTGTCGCCCAGATCCCCAACTGTTGGGAAAAATGTGGTCGCCCAGAAGTTATCAGAAGCTTAAGCATTCATTTAGTACAGTAACTACAAGCAGAATTTACAGTTATGTGCTACTTGGGATTCGCTTCCTTATCTTCTGTCAAGTGTCAGATGTGATTCCTTAAAAATAGATGATTGTTGATGTTTGTTTTGTTCCATGCTCAGTATCTCCGAGTTGCTGCAACGTTACCGACTATACACTGAAGGGGACGCTTCAAAAGATGATCTAAAAAAAGATGTAAGGAACTTCGGTCCTGGAGTTGTAAGGTCTATATCCAGCTTGTAAACATTATCTGCATTTCAGTAGGAATTGTAGCGCTTTGAAGAATCTTTTTCTCTGAAATCTGATACATCTCTTAACATGCGACCTTCTGTGATAACTCTTGTTTTTTTTTTTTTTAATTGCCAGTTGAATGGACTTTGATTTGATTCCCTATTCTTGTTTGTTCATTTGCTCACAGAAACTGTTTGCCTAGCATAGTCTGTCTCTCAGTATAATGTGTTGCTTACTATCACCTCCTGTACGGATCATGTAAATTAATGTGACCTCTGTGTTATGATTACTGTGTCATGTTGAAGTGATTGGCAAACATTATATTTTATAGAAGAAAGAGCAAGTGTGAAGCATACTAGTAGTATATTATTAGTGAGTATGCTGAATATCAGATCTCTCTGCATGCACGAATTTTGCCGTGATTCAGCATTTTCAGCTCGATCTTTGCTGCTCTATGTTTTACACTGTAGCTGCAGACCCTGATTACTGCCCCACTTGCTTTTGCTCCTGACACAGAACCTTCAATGTGCTTATTCTACCATACAGAAAAGTGCGAAGCTAGTGCAGACAGTGCAAAGGCAAGACTTATCACCATACTCCCTATGTTGTGAGGTGCAATGAAATAGCTTATGCAATTTCAATATCAGGTGCCTGGATAGTCCAAATGCTGATGAAATAAGTGTAGAAAACTGGATGCAACTAGAGGAACAACTAAATGCTGCTCTCCTTCATACTAGAGCTACAAAGGTTGTTTCCATATCCACGCCTTCATAATATTCACCTCTGTTAGTCGACCTGTCATGTTTGGTTTTACTAGTAGCTTATTTCTTTTCTTGCATCTAGGTTCCCAACCAACTACCTCTAGCTATTCCTTTCAGAATTCCACGACTAAATGCCGACTTCTTTTCATTTTTAAGTGGGTATCCGCTTTGATTACTAGCGGTGAGTACTGAGTTATGTCCTGATTTCTCTCTTTTTTCTTTTTCTTTTTTCAGACTCAGCTGTTGATAAATTCAATGATGGATCTTGAACAACAGGTATTTTTCCCTAACACTATTTGGATGCCTCCATGCGAATAGTTTGTCCGCATCTTCCATGCTTAATTTGTGCTGTACATTGAACATTACCTCTATGCGAATAGTTTGCTCGCATCTTCTTTACTTAATTTGTACTCTACATTCAACTTTATATTAAGACTTTTAAGATATATTAGTGGGTTTTCTACCAACGGTTTAGAATGTTTCTCCTCTCTCATAAACTGTCTGGCCATGATTTTTCGGCTCCTTTCCCCGAATATTGCACCCATTTACCATTCGATTCTACTTCCACCAAACCACTGATAAATCCTGAATTCCTCCCATGTGCCTACTTCCAAGTCATGGATCTCGATTCTCAGCGTCCATCTACGTACGTCCTGTAGTTTCTGTACCCTTTTAAGCACTTGAAGACAGAAGAAGCCTCGTTGAAGCACTTTATGACATTAAGAGCCTGTCCACTTCTTTCTCCTAGCTTAAGCTAGCATAGCTGCTTCAGACTTGAAATTTAAGCTGCTGTTTCAAAGTCTGTCTTCAGTGGCAATCGCCATCTAAAAAGCAATGAACTACACGTGACATGACCTAGAAGGCTGGAACGAATTTCAGATTCCTGAAATCAGCCTTGTTATTTGGCAAAACTGTTACACCATGGTTGTAATCCAGTCAACAAACCAAAAGACAATCTGCGAAGGCATCTGCATCAACTACACCGCAATATACCTACATTTTATCCTTGAATTATTTCAGTTCCAGCTTCTTTTCTGCGTGTAATGTGTTGCAGGAAGTGTTCTCACGACATATAACATCGTTGTATGAATTTCGAGTGCATCAACATTTATTTCATTGCTATGCTTTTCTAACCAACAGGAAAAGTTGTTCAAAGAGGAGAATGAACTGTTGCAGACAAAGGTAGGCTAGTCTCCTCCAAACTTCGCTCAACTGTGGTGAGATTTTACATAGATTATCTCTGTATGTTTTGATCTTGCAGATCGTTGAGTTACAGCACAACGATGATAACCCAAACAAGATGGCCATGTCGTTTGTTAACCTTGTGAACGGGCATATAATCCCCTCCACACAGGTGGAGACGCTCCCTTTGTTTCCCTAATATGTAGCCCTTGTGGCTCCCTGACTCGAGCTCTTGCACATACAACAAGCTGTTTATTATCAGCTACTCTCTGTTCAGAGCAATCAGGCCCTGATCTCCCGGGCACAGTAAATTCCTTGTACTGGGGATTGATCTACGCTACTACCCCACTTGTAATCATCATATTTGTGTACAATGGTCTACTATCATATTGTTGGCTTTACCCAATTAGATTTGATTCCTTCATCATTTCTTGAATGCTGTTGGATGGATAACTCTGTTACTCTTGATATGATTTTGGTTTGGCACAGAAACCATGAGTCATTGGCCTTATCCTACGAAGTTGAGGAAGAACCAAATCCAAACCTAGCTTCTTCTCCCAATATGAAGCATAGATCGAAGCCAAATTTCAAATTTTCAGAATTCAAGAGTGTCCGCTTGTTTGAAGAAGTAAGAGTATGCAACTTTCTCTAGCCTACAATGATACCAGGGTTTCCCTTATTGACCATCCCAAAAATACGGAGGACATTTTTCTTTATAAAGTTTCTCATTTCAAACATAGTAAATTACCTTTTTGTATTAGTCACAATACATTTAACTTAGAATGGTAAAACGTAGCTACAAGTTTTTAGTTGCATCAACGAGTTCTCCAGGCATAATGGATTAGTTCTTTCGACACAAGTGAGTTTCAGATCATCTTCTTGAATACTAGAACTAGCCAATTATGCTTAATGCAAAAGTTCTGAGTTATTGGAGAACCGGTTAATTGCAAGTAAGTTGGCTGCAGCGATTGGTGACTGCAGCCCCATCGTACTGAACTAGCATGAAATTGCATGTAATATCAGACAGTTGAAAACACTAGCATGTGCATAGATCTGAGCTGCGTGTATCGTATACGTCACCTTGTTCGCAGGAAAAACACTACATATCAAGCAGATACACCAGGAACAAACACGGTTCTTCGAGTTCAGTAGACGGTAGGCCATGCAACATCCTCCATTGTGCATCTCCCTTTGATGCAAACACGATCGATCTGCAAACAAAGAGATCAGGTTTCAATTACAGAATAACAGGGTATACGCATGTAAACCAAACCATGTGCAAATTAATGGTATATATAATACCAGATCGCCATTCATGCGTAGCTGATGATCCAAACCAGCCTTCGTGCCACCCTAAATTGTCTCATTCCTTAAGAAAACAATCAAGGAACCGATGAACTGAACCGATCGGTGCCGCCACAGCAAGGTATGTAACAGATGAAACGAACTCAAGAGAATGTAGTTTCATGTTCATACCCTTCCACTGTTTTCTCATGGTGCGAAACGACCTCATCATGATAAAAATGGATCATGTTCTTCATTTTTATTTTATTTTTGTTGGAAGGGAGAGAGCTGGGATTGTGGTAGTTTGATTAGATTGGACCGCACCGTTTCAATTGCGGGCTAAATTTTGAGAAATTACCAGGCAGTGACATGTGGTTTCACCTGCTTCTATTGCTCCGCTTCACATGAATTCACATGTTGCCACCCAATCCCCATGCGTTGAACGGTACAGTCTGTACTTGCATTTGTTGTTGGAAGTTCGAAGTTTCATCTCGTGTAATAATTCAAGGCAGAAGAAGGTACTAGATATACTGTGTCAAATACAGAGACATCACTTGATTGTAAGGATAAAGTTTGAGTTGTTTGTTTAAGATTATTGACGATTTTTGCACCTATTATCATTTAGTGCACACAAATGAAAATTGGGAACTGTATTGACCATTGAATCGAATCTATCATCTATTATAAGTATATAATTTTACAGTAGGAAGTTTCTTTGTTGATTGTTGGATTTATATGGGAGATTCCTTCATTAAATGAATGTTAAGCATTAAATAACTCTAAATTGAGATGAAAACACAAATTTTTGTTGGACCCATATGATTAGTTAAGAATTTAAAGCAAAACTATGCTATACGAATGCAATGGATCATCGACGGATAAGTTTTACAAGATTCTCTGGGATGGGTTGAATACTCTTCCACACCCACCTACTGGAACCTGGACCAGACCTGGAGCCCAAAACAAATTGGGCTTTTACGATTGGTGAGGCCCAAGCCTCCCCTTAGTAGTAGGCTTTCGGCTCTCTCCCAAAAACAAAAAAACAAATCTCCCACTTCATCATCAGAGAGAGTGGGAACAAACAAGCAGTAAATTAGAAGAAGACGGTAGAACCAGAGAGGGTCCCACTCTCACCGATTCGAATCCCATGTGGATCTCTCCGTCATCATTACCGGAATCGTTATCGGAGACGACGACCTTCTCCGACAAGTCTCTACGTCACAGGGCAAGGCTCGTGCCCGGCACGTGCCAACTTGGTCCACACCACTGTCCTCACTTGCAAATACTTTCCTAGTAGTGTAACGCGTTTGTTTTGAGGATCAATTGAAAAGGAGAGGATTTTATCCCTAACGTGGTTATAATTATTTATTGATTTGACCTAAATTATCTAATTTAATTTTTTATTGGATGTTTCTTTGAAGTTTTGAAGATTTTTAAATGAAGGATAAATAATTTTTTTTAATTAACTTGATCTTCATATTCCGATTGAAGAAGAAGATATTCGTTATTAATCCCACCAAATAAACACTAAATAATATTTTTTTCGTTTTATATAAATTATGATATTTTATTAAATAATATTTTTATTTTATGTGACATCAGTTCCATCATCATTATTTTTTCTTCTATATTTAATTCATAATTTTATTTTTATTTTTCTAAATCCATCCATCATCAAAATCTACTGACAAAATGAAAAGAACAAAAACATCAAATATGTGGAGTCACCACAGGTCCACACCAGAAACAGCACACAGACACACACACAGGGAGCGGAGGCGGGTGGGGTGTGTGAGAGAGGGGATCGATGGGGAGGAAGAAACTGGAGGTGAAGCGGATCGAGGACAAGGCCAGCAGAGAGGTGACGTTTTCGAAGCGACGAGGAGGATTGATGAAGAAGGCGGGGCAGCTGTCGGTGCTCTGCGATGCGCAGGTTGCCGTCGTCGTCTTCTCTAGCGGCGGCGGTCGACTCTACGAGTTCTGTAGCCACAACAGGTACGCAAATCTCAATAATCGAAAATCGTTTATAGCAATTGTAATTTCATTTTTTTTTGGTGCTTGTTCTCTCTGTTTTCTGTTTGGTTTGGGGAGTTTGGTGATGCTTATCCGTTTTCATCGATCTTCGAGTTCATGAAATTCTCTCCAGGGAAACTGTGCGTGTTGGTATGAGTTTCCCAATGATGATTTGATAGAGAAGACAAAAAATAAAATAAAAAATATTAAAACAAATGTTTGTGGTTTAATTTTGTGGTTTCGGTTTCAGGTCTATTTTCTGTTTCAGTTTGGTTGCTGTTGGGCGTGTGTATGTCCCTTTTTCAAATAGAACTTCCAATTCTGGTTTTTTACTTTCCTTTTATGGAAATGTGAAGATGGTAGGAATATGGTACTACTATCTTATGCTAGCACTTGAGAGGAAAAATCAAGTTAAGACTACAGGAGTTTGTTGACAAAGGCTTGACGCGGTGTGCACCGATCTAACTAAGAATAGACTTATTAATCTTTGTTGTGATAAATGAAGTGACCTTAGCTTGGTGAACTCATACAATGTTTATACATCTCGTTGTAAGAATGAGAAAGTGATTTGATGTTCCATGCAGCTTGTTGAAGCAAATCAAGCCACTGCTATCCAGTGGAACACTGGAGGCCATGACATGGGATACGTGCAACAACCCGGCCAACCCCAGGGAGACGACGTCTTCCACCCTCTGGAATGCGAGCCAACGTTACAAATTGGGTGAGCACAGTGTGATAACCAGCAACCTAACAGGCCCTTTCACTGTTGTTGATCAGATCTTTAGATGGTTGAATCTTATATTTCCTAGCTATTTGGATTCCAGGTCTTATGCTCAGGATGTAATAAACGTTGCAGCAGCAGCAGCTGGAGCAAGCATGAATAATTTGCTTCCGTGCTGGCTCCCGAGCACATTGACAGGGAAATCCATGTAAGTTCGGGCATATCATTTCCTGTCATCATGGTCTTGCTTTGGATTCTTAAAATGGCATCGGGATCCAACATTTTACCATAAATGCTATCGTATCGTGTTCATAATTTATCAGCATTTCGTAATTGCTGAGGTGAAACTAGCAGTATTATGCAAGTATAGTTGTGCATGTACGAACCACTTTGAGGCCCATATTCTACCTATATATATGTTGTATTTCATGTGACCCCTTGCTTCAAATGTGGTTTGATCTTGTCTAGAGACATCTGCACAAGTTTGTTTTTGAGTTGCAATTTCATGATTGTTGTGCATCTCACAATATTCTTCCATCGTGATTATGAATTCATTTTGTAATACTCCTTCCATCGTATGTAAAACGTAACAGTTTGACTGTGTTTATTTGTCAATAAAAATTTTGATCCTTATTATGAGACGATTAAATATTGTTTTACATAAATTTATCATGAAATTTAAATCGTAATATAAGTTATGCATTTTCATATAATGGGGGTTACAAGACGATCGCACATTTTGATCTAAATGAAGTTTATTAAAGCATGTGTAGATTAATATCAAAGTCAAAATATTTGGAGTAGTTTTTAATGGAACAAAGCGAATAATAATCTCTTTATAAATTCATCATATAGTGATAATTTCATGAAGTTTGTTTTTTTTAAACTAACGAATGAGTTCAGCGATTTATGATCCTTTGACAAGTTAGAGATCTTTTATGGTTGAGAAATTGGATGGCTTTTTATATTCGAGACACCACTAGGTGATGCCAATGAGACACATTACTGATTTCAAAGTTCAAGCACCAAAGCCATAAAGGCGAACCACTTGAATTTCTTTCGGTCCCCTGACGCTAGGTCATCTGTCCTTTTCTCCTCGGACTATTTTTCTGTTGACAGTTGACACCTGGAAGCTACAAGTATTCTCAATGTGCTTTCTGAGAGTATTATATTATTGCTAGCAACACCATTAACACCATTAACACCATTAACAAACCAAACGATCTTTACACAAATAAGAGTATCTATTTTGTTAGAGAAAATAAGACAAATTGAATAAAAATATTCAATAAAAATTTTATTTATATTTTAATATCGATTAATATCTATGAATTGTAAATAATAATTTCCTGCACTACATATCATATGTTTGTGTATTGTCATTGCAGTTTTGTATATTGAAACTATAAAATTCAAAATGAATATTAAAATAAAATTTCATTATATATTTTTGATCAATTGTTTTGATAAATAAGAACACTGACAAATGATTTCCATTTATACAAAAATGATCTCCATCAAATTAAAAACAAACATGTAACTATAGTACCTAAAAAAATCACTTTTTTATACGAAACTCCATTAAAAATAGTTCTTAAAGAAATCACTTGCATATTAATATACGTTAACATCAAAAGAATTCTCATTTTGTTGACATGAAAATCATTTAAAGGAATTAATAAGAGAATCACTTATATATTTTTAAGTTTAGGCAGATCATTTATCACTGAAAAGTGAGTAGTTGAAATGGAGTTTTATGCTAACATCCAATTACATGAGATGATCACATTATGTTGACTAAAATCACTTTACCCCTTCTTTCCTTTTTACTATAGGAAAAAGGAGGCTCAAGCGTCTTTATTTTTAACCAAGATAATTCAAAGCAATCATAAAAAGATTATAAATAGTATCGATCATTGTTAAGCTTACTCATGAATATTATCGCTCACTCATATATATTGCGTTTATAAAATTTGAAGATCATTGGTGACATATTGGTTGAAAATGATATCACACATCTATTCATTATTTTAAATCGTTCAATTTTATGACTTTTGATTTTAAGGATTGGAGTGTTTGGAATAATTCTAACTTTAGTTATCATATTTCATATGAATAAATGATCACATCCAATTACGAGTTTCTTGAAAATCGATGTCGTCTAAAATAATGCTCCCTCCCTCTCAATTTACATGCAATCGTTTGACTCGACATATGATTTTATATATGCGTTGAATTTTTCTGAAATTTGATGAAAAAAGGTAGTGAGATTTATTATAATAATTAAAAAATGAGATAGTGGATGTACAGTAACAAAACATGATTGATTTGATTTTTTTAGATTAAAAAATTATTTTAAAAAATTTATAAATAAATTGAGACAGACATACAAATTGAAACGAAGAAATATTTTTTATGAGCATTTTTAATTTTCTTGAATAAAAACAATTTAACCCCTTCAATCAATTTTACTATTCTTGTAATTCCAAAAACAATCTCTACAATCTCTTCTTATAGTTCAAACAACATTAAAATCTATATATTTCGTGTTTTTCAAACTCTAACACACCTCGAAAAATAATTTCGTGTTTTCGTTACTGTCTCGAGACATCTTATGATCATCTTCACGGGATATTCGATATTCGAAGTGATATAAAACACGTGGGAGAAATAGCAAAGCAAGGAGGATATAACCCACAGGTGGCTGTTACCAAAAATAGGGCATTGATGTGAGAAACATGACCCACACTTATAATTCTGGATCCGCGCATGGTCCAAACAAGTCCACTGGCTTTGTTTTCTCAATCTCTCCACACTCTCCTTTACACCAAATTTTAAAAAAGATTGCGTATCAAAAAAAAAATTAAAAAAGATTATCTTTTAAAAAAAAAATCAATCTGACCCGACCCGACCCGATAAAACTGCGAGAGCGAGAATCCAGATCCAGCGAGATCAAAGAGGTAGAAGAGTGAAAATGGGGAGGAGAAAATTGGAGATGAAGCGAATCGAGGACAAGAGCAGCAGGCAGGTGACGTTTTCGAAGCGGCGAGGTGGATTGATGAAGAAGGCGAAGCAGCTTTCGGTGCTCTGCGATGCCCAGATCGCCGTTGTCGTCTTCTCCAGTGGCGGTCGACTCTACGAGTTCTGTAGCCACAATAACAGGTGCGCAAAAATCTCAAATCTCTGAAGAAAATAATAGAAAAATCATAGTCGAAATTACTCCCTCCTTCATACTCCCAATTATTATAATATTTAATAATATTTTGAGAAATTTTATTTATTAATGTAAATAAATTATGTCATTCGTGATTATTATTATTATTATTATATGATAATTTAAAAAAATGATGGTTTGTTTTTCAAACTTTGTCTCGTTGATGGTCCCACGGGACGTATTGTAAATAATATATATTTCTTTTTTTTTTTTTGTGTTTGATCATGCTTATCCATTTTCATCGATCTTCGAGTTCGTTCTCTCCAAGAAATTGTAAAATAAGATGTAGGAAACTGTGTGTTGGTGTGAGTTTTTCTAATGATTTGATAGAGGAGCGGAAATATTAAAATCAGTGTTTGCGGTTGATTTTGTGGTTTCAGTTTCAGGTTGTTTCTGTTTTGGTTGCTTTTGGCGTGTGTCCTTCAGGCTGTTTCTGTTTTGGTTTCATTTTGTGTTTTCAGGTTGTTCTCTTGTATATGCAACATGGATTGCACAGCTCACTTATATGGCAGTATGTTATTGCGTGACTGCCTTTGTCCTTGGGCAAGTATTTTGTTTACTCAATTATCCGGAAAAAAAAAGGATTGCATAGCTTTTTTATATTTTGAGATATTTTATTATTTATAAAAGATAATATCTTTATATGTATGTTTTAATATTATCCGTATGATTAAGTTTAGAAATAAACGATGAAGATTAAATCGTCCACGTTACAAGCCTAGTGTTTCCTATATATACTAGCCTGTAGACAGCGGTCCTGATATTCTCTATTTGAAATGAACTTCAGAACTAACAGTTTTTTTTAAAAGAACCGTTTCATATTTTCATTGAGAAGGCTATATAGTCAACATGTCTAAACATATAAGTTTGTTGTATCATCAAATTTTGAAATGACACTTCAAACCATGTAAGACATATCATCAAATGTGAAATGATATAAAGTCGATTATAACGTCATTGAAACATATCAGACAATTATTATATTTATATTTGAAAAAAAAATTAATACTAAGGTTTTATACAAAAACTTGTCACGTCATCAAATTTGGAATATCATGACTGTTGTTTCCAGGCTAATATATATAGGAAACACTAGGCTTATAGCGTGGACGATTTAATCTTCATCGTTTATTCCTATATTTAATCGTACGGATAATATTAGAACATACAAATAAAGTTATTATCTATTATAAATAACAAAACATCTTAACAATCTCCTCCTATGTTCTTAATATTGCAACACTAATTAGTCTCAATATGTAAAGTCCAAAACTGAATAATGAATCATTCATATTACCAAAATAAATAAGGTCCAAAACAATTGAATCAATAAAAGAAATGAACTTCAAGCAATGGTCAACAAGTCTTAGAAATTGAAAATTCTAAATTCGAACAACTATCAAGAATGTCCAAATAAGAGCAAATTAAAATGAAAGCTCCTTAATAGCGTGACAACTCTACTCGTCGAGCAAATCATCATCATCAAGATCCAGATTAAGCTTCTCAGACTCTTCCATTTCCACGTCGTTCACTATAGGTAACCAAAATATGAATATCATAAGTAAACATGTATCCAAGATAATGTACCATAGTGCAAAAAGTATCTAGTTTTACTACAAGAACTTCGCACAATTTTCAAAAAGACGGAAATGAACACTAGAATTAACAGTATCTTTAAAAAAATCGTTTCATGTTTTCATTTGGAAGGCTATAGTCAACATGTCTAAATATACAAGTTTGTTGTATCATCAAATTTTGGAATGACACTTTAAATCATGTAAGACATATCATCAAATGTGGAATGATATAAAGTCGACTATAATGTCATTGAAACATATCAGATAATTTCATATTTGATTATGTCTTTGCATAAAACATTAGTATTAAATTTTTTCAAGTATGGATATAAGAATTGTCTCATATATTTCAATGACGTTATAGTCGACTTTGTATCATTCCATATTTGATGATATGTCTTATATGGTATGAAGTGTCATTCCAAAATTTGATGATACAACAAACTTATATGTTTAGACATGTTGAGTATAGCCTTCCAAATGAAAATATGAAACGATTTTTTAAAAAAAGCTGTTAGTTCTGGTGGTAGAACTAGATCATAATATCTATTGTTGTTCATTTTTATCCTTTTGAAAATTGTGCTAAGTTCTTGTAGTAGAACTAGATACTTTTTGCACTACGGTACATTATCTTGAATATGTATTTACTTATGATATTCATGTTTTGGTTACCTACATTATGTGAAAATGGAGAAGTCTGAGAAGTTTAATGTGGATCTTGATAATGATGATTTGCTCGACGAGTAGAGTTGACACGCTGTGGAGGAACTTTGATTTTAGTTTGTTTTTATTTGAACATTCTTGATAGTTATTCGAGTTTAGAATTTTCAATTTTTAAGACTTGTTGACCATTGCTTGAAGTTCATTTCCTTTGTTGATTCAGTTGTTTTGAACCTTATTTATTTCGACAATATGAATGATTCATTATTCAGTTTTGAACATTGCATATTGAGACTAATTGGTGTTGCAATATTAAGAACATAGGAGAAGATTGTTGAGATATTTTGTTATTTATAATAGATAATATCTTTATATGTATATTCTAATATTAGTCGTACGACTAAGTGTAGGAATAAACGATGAAGATTAAATCATCCACATTACAAGCCTAGTGTTTCTTATATTTACTAACCTGGAGACAGCGGTCCTGATGTTCCAAATTTGATGTTGTGATAAGTTTTTACATAAAACATTAGTATTAAATTTTTTCAAATATTGATATAAGAATTGTCTGATATGTTTCAATGACGTTATAATCGATTTTATATAATTTCACATTTGATGATATGTCTTACATGGTTTGAAGTGTCATTCCAAAATTTGATGATACAGCAAACTTATATGTTTAGACATGTTGACTATAGCCTTCCAAATAAAAACATGAAACGGTTCTTTTAAAGAAACTGTTAGTTCTGGTGTTCATTTTCGTTTTTTTGAAATTGTGCGAAGTTCTTGTAGTAGAATTAGATACTTTTTGCAGTATGGTACATTATCTTGGATACGTATTTACTTATGATATTCATGTTTTTGTTACCTATAGTGGATGGCGTGGAAATGGAAGAGTATGAGAAACTTAATCTGGATCTTGATGATGATGATTTGCTCGACGAGTAGAGTTGTCACGCTATGAAGGAGCTTTCGTTTTAGTTTGCTCTTATTTGGACATTCTTGATAGTTATTCAAGTTTAGAATTTTTAATTTTTAAGACTTGTTGACCATTGTTTGAAATTCATTTTCTTTATTGATTCAGTTGTTTTGGATCTTATTTATTTTGGCAATATGAATGATTCATTATTCAGTTTTGGGCTTTGCATATTAAGACTAATTAGTATTGCAATATTAAGAACATAGGAAAAGATTGTTAAGATATTTTGTTATTTATAATAGATAATAACTTTATTTGTATGTTGTAATATTATCCACACTATTAAGTTTATGAATAAACGGTAAAGATTAAATCGTCCACGTTATAACCCTAGTGTTTCTTATATATATACTAGTGTGGAGACAGCAGTTCTGATATTCCAAATTTGATGATGTGACAAGTTTTTACATAAAACATTAGTATTAAATTTTTTCAAATATGGATATAAGAATTGTCTGATATGGAAACACCCAAAGTATTTTACACTATATGCAATATGAATTGCGAACAGCAGGTCCCACTTATAGGAAGGATTCTAAGTTTAGATTGCTGTTATTGATTGTGTTGGGATTTCATCATAGAAGCACCTATAATCAAGATAACTAACAACCATTATCAAGACAAAAGCAGGCGCTAAAGCGAATTTGGATCAATTGTTGTAGGAAACAATAGCATGCATAATTAAGTACATAACACCTGCAGCATGCATTATGCCTTTTTAATAAACTGTAGTAGTTGCAATATCAAAATACGATCCAAATATTTTCAGACAACTAAGCTTTGATTATGACCAAGGTTTTATCTTTCCTGCTTCCGTAATCTTTTGCTTGTCTCCTCTCCTTATCCTTTCTGTCTAATCAGTGAGGTTAATACTTACACACTGGTTTTTCAAAGTCCAACAAGTTGGATCCTTTACTAGTCATTCCCTTCCAGTGTCTTCTTTGGATTTGATGACCAGATTTGTGGTGATCACATGACTCACATCTTCATTTGATATCCTCTCAAATGACTTCCATTCAATGTGGAATAATGTGTCGTCAGTGTATTGTTAGGCTGCAGCTGAATACATGCACGCGCAAGTAGGCAAACCATAGACCGCAGCATAATGAATACCTCAAGACTTGTTGATTTGCTGTTTTTGTGGCATGTCATTTGATGGGAACAATACAAAATTTTAGGCTTTTAGCTATCGAAATTTTCGATCGTGTGCAAAAACCAAATTTTTATTTACCGAAAATTTTCACTTCAAAATTTTTTATTTATCGAAAACCAAACGGTTGTTAAATCAGCGATCGAATTTAAAACAATCGCTAAATTTATTAGCGACCGAATCAATCGCAAACTTAGTGATCGAAACGATATTTTTAGCTTAGGATGTTTATCAAGTGATTAGCTAAACCATTCCAACTCCATCGTCCACCTCCACCATCAAATTGACCTTTTTTATTTTACTTTGTTAAAAAAACTTTCATTATTTAGACATTTTAGCTACTTAGATATTTTAGAAAAAATCACTTCATATATGAACAAGTTCACTACTTATGCATTTTAGGTTTTATGTTTATTTCAAAAAATAAAATCAAGTGATTAGCTAAATCATTCCAACTCCATCGTCCACCTTCATCCAATCATCACCCAATCATCGTCCAACTCCATCGCATAAACCATCTTCAAATCGATGTATTCTGAAAAAAGAAAACTTTCATCAAATAGAAGCAAATGAATCTCATAAAGATTCTCGTAGAGTCGAGAATGAGGTTTTTATTCTGTCCATATCAGATCATGCATTATTAACTGCATCCAATCGTCAAAAAGATCCCAATTCTTTTTTTCTTTTTTTGAATTGCTCAAAACATTCCAAAATTCACAAATCAATTCATCAAATCCTAACCAAAGCAATCATCGCCCAATGACCCCAAACCAACCAATCAAAACAATCATAGTCAACCCAAATTCATTAGCTAACCAAATAATTAAGTAAATTGTTAAACAAAATTAAAATTAAAACAATAAAAAGAGATTAGGGTTTTAGAAATTATACATTGG
The DNA here is from genome assembly GCA_035668315.1 of Drosera spatulata. NCBI lineage: Eukaryota > Viridiplantae > Streptophyta > Magnoliopsida > Caryophyllales > Droseraceae > Drosera > Drosera spatulata. The sequence continues at coordinate 55,030 of JAOVYX010014654.1, forward strand.
AACAAATTAAAGGTTAGGGTTTGAGATGCGGGGTGATTGTTTTCCTCCTCTTCGGTGCTCACCGGATCTCGTCTCACCTCGTCGGAGTGGTGGCCGACCTTGGATTGGGGAGGATTGTGGTGATGGAGTGGTGTGTGGAGGATGGTGGCAAAAGGAGGGTGGAGGATGGTGGTGGTGGGGAGTGTTGGGATTAGGCCGCTGGTGGAGGATTTGGGGGGAAAATGGAGGAAGAATAGAGAGGAGAAACGAGGTTGTCTTTTGAGAATAAAAGCAATTTAGCGATCTTTTTTTGTGTGAATGAAACAGCGGTTAAATTACGACCGACTTTTTAATTCAGTCGTTAAATTTTTTTTTGCGACCTTTCCCTTGATTCAATCGTTAATTTAGATCATTCAGTTGCAAATGAGGTTGTTTTTTGTAGTGAAAGTAATCAAGCTTATGTGTTTTCATTCTCACTTGGAAAGAGCATAAAATTATGAATGCATTGAGAAAAATTTGCCCTTAGCAAAACTCATCTATTGGAGTGATTTTTTCTGTAAACTATTGTTAAATTTTGAAAATAACAAGCCAATTTATTGGTCTATTGTAGATGCTCTAAGGAATCAATTATATTGTTCAGTGATGATAATTGGGGATTTGAAGGATATCAGAAGAAAAACTGAGTCTTAGACGTGACAAGAGAAGCATGAGAGATTTCAACAATTTTATGGATCTCCTTGGAGAAGTGGAACTTCCTCAGATAGGATGGAATCCACCTAAAGTAGGGGTGGTTCGTTCAATAAGATAAGCAGAGTCTTTGTAGAGTAAGTCCAGTGGATTTTGGAATTTTGATACAGGCATTGTCATATTTTGTCCAAGAATAACGAAAACTTGCTATAAAATGTCGATTGACAACGTGCTATAATTTGACAATCTTATTTGATCAATGGTGGATAAAGAGACACAGATTATTGTTGTATTTATCTCTTTTCATGCTAAATATGACAACCAATATAGCAAATGCCAAAATTTTCCTTGGAATAATGAGCCCATTGGAGCAACGTTCCTATCATCATTGCCATATTTTAACCGTATCAACCCATTTGCGAGCTTCATTGGACTTACAGTCTTACACTAACATGTAGATTTGTAACTTGAGATGCAAGTTCTCTGATTATCGCCTGGTGTTTATCGAGAGCTTTGATTTTAATTGACGGCGCAAACTAGTTAAGGTTCTTGATAATTGTTTGAAAACATTGAAATTTGCTACATTTATGAAATTTTTTTATTACTATTAGAGCATCTTCAATGGAAAATCCTATAATTAGTATTTTAGAGCTGTGTAAATACCTAGGCATTTGTTACTTTGATATTTTCTTTATCATGTATTATGTCATGATTTCGATAGTCCTAAAATAACCCCTTATAAGTAGAGGTCATCCACGAAAAAAACATAGTGCCATGAAGGTCTCTCATTGAGATCATAATTAACAATCTGGTTAACTTACCTCGAACTCTTGAAGCAGAAGAGCTGAGCTCCTATATGAAACAGACCTCTGTTTTCGGCCATTAGATCGAGGTTCTTATTTTCTAGTTTAACTTATTTATGTGTTACAATTTTCTAAGATCTTGTGTCTTACTACTTTACAAATAGAGAATAGAAATATAGGATGAACTAAGTAGACACATATAAATGAGGTGTCTATAGTGCTAGTTATTCAAAGATCATGGTGTTCTATTTCAAGATACAAGAGGAGGGATGATAATGAAGTAAACAACCCCACACCCCCAAATTGCCCAAGCTGCACAATTGAAATGGAATAGCATGCAAAGAGACTAAAATCCATGTGGAGCTTAAGCAAAGGTTTTTGAAACATACACACCGGAGTATTGGATGTGTTGGAATATTAGATTTATTATTAAGATTTTATTAGTTTTTATTTTTTGTTATAATACCCTTGTTTTTTATTTTAAAAAATTTTGTTAGATATTATGTTTTCTAGTTAACATATTTTCTATTGTAATATTTTCTAATCTTGTACTTGATTACAATATATATATGTGTGTGTGTATATATATATATATATAGAAAAAAAAGAGTTTGTTGTTATCAACATACAAATTGTGTGTTGCTAGGACACATCAAACAGTGAAGATTTTTTTTAAAATTATTTTTTGTTGTTTTAAATTTCACAATAATTTAATCTCCACCATCCATTACTCTCTAACAACATATAATATTAGTATCATATTTTCTTTATCCATATATATAGGGCATGATGGGGTTAAAGTGCCTATAGTCAAGATAGCAAAGACACTCATGAAACACGATGATGGACATCGTTTCTTAACAATTTGGCCTTTAAATGTGATAATCTATTCCACTAAAATTTGATAATCATTCCAATATTTTAATCCATAAAATTAGAAACCATCAAAATGAACGGTTTAAAATAGTCCTAAAATAAGTTATATCATTCCCGAACGTACATGCAATCGATGACTACTAAATTTTACAAACACGATGTAAACATGTAGGTAACAATATCCATGTGCATATTTGATGATAAACGATGTCGATTATCGTATTTTTGTAAGTGTCTTTGGCCAAGATGACTAAAGACACTTTGGTCTCTTTTTCCAATATATCTATGTGTGTGTATAAATATGTGTGTGTATGTATATATGTATGTATGTATGTGTATGTGTGTGTAGATGTTCATCAATAATATTATTGTCTTCTTCTCTCTTATTCTGTGTTGTGACATAGTATTTATCAAAGCCATCATTTCTGATCTAACTTAATTTGCTTCCGTTAGCCTATGGGTGATGATGCCACCACCCACCGGACCAAAATACAAGTCATTGATACTACTTCCTACTATTGTTGTCTTCTACTATGGCTCTACTACCTACTAGGAAGGCAAATGAGTCCAGCGGAGCCAAGTTGGATGCGGTTTGGACTCGACTCATTTAGAATTTTATTAGACTTGGATTTGGGTTCAAGTTTAATTCGAGCCTAATTGAGCCGAGTCTGTCAAGGTTGTTTCATAAATAATTAGGTTTGGGCTTGACTTGGCTCGACCCAATACTCATTCGAGCCTAGTCGAGCCAAACCTTTTTATGAACAAATCAAATTATCGTTAGAATTTAAGTTTAAAAATCGTTATCGACATCAATACTTAAAAGTTTAAATTGATAAAACTAACATTGAAAACAAAAACTAGTATGCCAATTTACCTTGAAATGAAAAAAATCATTTTATTTGGGTGCACAATCACCTAATAATAGTTTTACATATGTAAAAAGATATGATAGTTTTTAGGAAAAATAACTAATAAATAAGATATAGCTCACGTATATAGTTAAGGACAATAAATTATATATGTATGTATATGAATTCGAGTCTTAAACAACCTATAGACAAGCTAACTCGATGAGCTTATAAATGAACCTGCTCATGAGTCTATCAAGCCGGGTCCTAAGTAGCTCAATCTTGACTCATCTAATTCCACGAGCTTAAAATTAAGCTCAAATTTGATTTCACGAGCTTCATAAATGATTATTCGAGTCGAGTTTCTATCAAGCCGAGCCAAATAGGATCGCAAACTGACTTGGCTCATTTATAGCCCAACTGTCTACTACTATTGTCTTCTACTATTTTGACAACTACTGTTTCTGCTATTGTTACTGCTTGCTACTACCTGTTACTACTATGCTACTATTACAGCTTACTACTAATACTAACTACTATTATTGCCGTTGATGTTGTGGTTCTATGACAAATTGAAGATACTTTAACTTGAGGGGTTGTTAGAATATTAGATTTATTATTATAATTTTGTTAAATATTATTTTTTGTTAGAATATCCTTATTTTCTATTTTAGAATATTTATTTAGATATTATGTTTGCTGGTTACTATATTTTTTATTATAATCTTTTCTGATCTTGTAGTTGACTACTATATATATATATAGTATGCCTTCCTCAATAATACTATCATCCTCTCCTCTCCTATTCTATTTCATGACAGAACAATTTACAATAGATGAAATAAGAAGATCAAAATGTAAATTCCAATGTGTGTATGTAGAAGGTAACAATCCGTTTTGAAGTAATGTTAGAAAGGAAGCACAACATGAAGAAGAAATGTTCTTGTATCTATGTAATTGTCCTGTTCAACTGTTGCCGTTTTGTCATAAGACGCTCAATATACGTGCACCAGTTATTAATATCTGATGGTTTGCTAAAATCAAAGAGTTCCTCAATCACTAGTGACTTTGAAGAAATTTCTTCAACCCTAGTATTCTCTTTATTTATTTATTTATTTGACTATTTCACCCTTTTGTTCGCTAACTTTGGAACTTTGAGAACCTGATATTGTCGAACTGATACATTTTCCATTGTTCTGGGTGCATGTTGGAGTCCTCGGTTTAATGATCTAGGAATGCATTTTGCTTCATTATTTTCATTCATGTTGCCCAATTTAACTATTTGTGTCCTCAGCATTGATTTCAGATTTTTTTCAGGATAGACTAGTTTGCTACCCTCGTGTTCTGCATGAAGGTTTTTAAGCTCCACAGTACTGGGTCAAATTAATATAGCTATGCGTCTTGTTTCATTAAACATTTGTTAAGAAATTATACGACTTACATTAGTTTTGGCCTTCGCGATTGTATTCTTAATAATTGTTGGGTAATTTGTTCATGATGTTATCAAAGTATTTCATGTTTCTATTTGTCTTACTAGTTTATGCTCATGTATATTGGTTAATGTGACGTTTTAATAGTGGTTGTATTTGTCCCTCGAAAGAATGCATAATTTCCCAAAGAAGTTCCTGGAAGATAATGAAATCACAAAAGTATTCCTTATGGCATTCCATGTAACTTTGTGAATTTAGATAATATATTGATTGATGGTTTTCATCAAGATCTCAAGATGATTTTCTATTTTCTATTTTCTATTTTCCATTTTTGGATATAATGATGTGAATGTGATGTTGTTTGAAACTAGGTTCGGCATTGGCTACAGACTTCAATAGTACTTTAAATTCTCTTATGCGACATGATATTTTAACGCCCCGCATCAGAAAAGCAAAAACTACCATCATTTATATCATGTTGTCGCCTAGATCCCCAACTGTTTTAAAAATGTTGAGAACTTCTCTGAAGCTTAAGCAATCATTTCATACAATAATACAAGCAGAATTTATAGTTGTGTGCTACTTGGGATTATCCATCGCTTCCTTATCTTCTGATTCTTCTGTCAAGTGTCAGATGATTTCTTAAAAATAGATGCTTGTTGATGTTTGTTTTGTTCCATGCTCAGTCTCTCCGAGTTGCTGCAACGTTACCGACTATACACTGAAGGGGATGCTTCAAAAGATGATTTTAAAAAAGATGTAAGGAACTTCGGTCCTGGAGTTGTAAGGTCTATATCCATGTAGATATCATCTGCATTTCAGTAGGGATTGTAACGCTTTGAAGAATCTTTTCCCCTACATTCTGATGGATCTCTTAATATGCGAGCTTCTGTGAATGGACTGTGGTTTTTTTATTGCCAGTTGAATGGACTTTGATTTGATCCCCTATACTTGATTGTTCATTTGCTCACAGTTAGTGTTCACCTAGCATAGTTTGTCTCTCGGTATAATGTGTTGCTTTCAATCACCTCTTGTATGGAGCATGTAAATTAATGTGACCTCTGTGTTATGATTACTGTGTCGTGTTCAAGTGATTTTATGTCTTATAGAAGAAATAGCTAGGGCGAAGCATACTAGTATAGCAGTAATAAGTATACTAAACATCAGATCTCTCTGGATGCACAAGTTTTCCCGTGATTCAGCTTTTTCAGCTAGATCTTGGCTGCTCTATGTTTTATATTGTGACTGCAGATCCTGATCAGTGACCCACTAGCTTTTGCTCTTGACACAGGAACTTGAATGTGCTTATTCTACCATAAAGAAAAGTGCGGTGCTGGTGCAGACAGTTGAAAGGCAAGACTCATAACTCTATACACTCTATTGTCGGGAGTTCAATTGTAATGAGAATAGCTTACGCCATTTCGATATTAGGCGCCTGGAGAGTCCAAATGCTGACGAACTTTGTGTAGATGACTGGATGCAACTAGAGGAACAACTAAACGCTGCTCTCCTTCACATTAGAGCTACAAAGGTTGGTTCCATTTCCATGCCTTCATAATATTAAGCTCTGTTGTTATTCTCCAGTTGCGGTCAACTGCAATGTTCAGTTGGCTTATTTCTCGTCTTGCATCTGCTTCCCAATTAGCAGTATCTGTAGTTATTTCTTTCAGAATTCCTCGACTAAATGTCTGACTAACTTTCATTTTTGGTGGGTCTCTGCTTTCATCATGAGCAGTGAGTAATGCCCCAATTCATGTGTTTTTCTTTTTTGCAGACTCAGCTGCTGATAAATTCAATGATGGATCTTCAACAACAGGTATTCCTTTCTAACAATATTTAGATGCCTCTAAGCCAATAGTTTGCCCCCATCTTCTGCGCTAAAATTTGTACTTACATTGAACTTTACCTCTATGCGAATAGTTTGCCCGCATTTTCTGTGCTTAATTTGTACTCTACATTGATCTTTACGTTTAAGACTTTAAAGATGTATTAGTGGGTCTTCGGCCAACTGTTTAAAACCTTTCACCTCTCTCATAAACAGTCTGGCCATGACATTTCGGCTCTTTTGCCCTGAACGTTGCACCCATTTGCCTCATTAGCCTCAACATCCGATTCTAATATGACCAAACCACTGATAAATCCTGAATTTCTCCTGTCTGTCTACTTCCAAGTCATGGCTATCGATGCTCGGTGTTCACCGACACCAATCCTGTAATTTCTGTACCCTTTCAAGGACTCAAAGACAGAAGAAACCCCCAGTTAAGCACTGTAAGACATTAAGAGCCTGTCCAGCTCTTTCTCCTAAGCTTAAGCTAGCATAGTTACTTTAGACTTATAATTTTAACTGTTGTTTCAAAGTCTGTCTTCAGTGGCAATTGCCATCTAGAAAGCAATTGACCACACATGGCATGACCTAGAAGGCTAGAACAAGTTTCAGATTCTTGAAATCAGCCATGGTCTTTGGCGAAACTGTTATATCATGGTCATTCTCCAGTCCTCGAACCAAAATACAATCTAAACAAGCATCCTTGTACTGACAAATAAAACACTACAAAGGCCTCCTCATCAACTACACCGCAATATGCCTACATTGTATCATTGCATGATTTCAGTTCCAGACTTCTTTTCTGCTTGTAATGTGTTGTAGAAAATGTTGTGACAACATATAGCATCGTTGTGCGAATTTCGAGTACATCAACATTTGTTTCATTGCTCTCCTTCGCTGACAAACAGGAAAAGTTGTTCAGAGAGGAGAATGAACAACTGCAGACAAAGGTAGGCTAGTCTCCTTCAAACTTCGCTCTACTGTGTCATGAGATTTTACATAGCTCGCCTCTGTATGTTTTAATTTTGCAGATTACGGAGTTACAACATGACGATGATAACCCAAACAAGATGACCATCTCGTTTGATAACCTTGTGAACAGGCATATAATTCCCGTCACACAGGTGGAGACCCTCCCTTTGCTTCCCTAATAACTAGCCCTTGTGGCTCCTTGACTCGAGCTCTTCCACAGATAACATGCTATTTACTATCAGCTAGTCCATGTTCGGAGCAATCTGGCCCTGAGCTCAAGATATTCCTTGTACTGTGGGTTTGATCTAAGCTTCTACCCCACTTGTAATCGTCATATTCATGTACAATTGTCGACTATCATACTGTCGACTTTATCCAATTGTTTTGATTTTTGATGCCTTCATCTCTTTATGGTTGTTATGTGGATGAATTTGTTTCGCTTTATGTGATTTAGGCAGAGAAACTGAATCGTAAGCCTAAGCATATCAAGTCGAGGAAGAACCCAATCCAAACCTAACATCTTCTCCAGATTAAGATCAAGTCTAAATCGAAGCCAAAATTTCCAATCTTACAATTCAAGAATTGCCTCTTACTTGAAACGGTCGAGGACGTATGTTACTCCCCGTATCCTAAGCCCTTCATGATCATTCCAAAAAGACTTGGGGGAAAGTCGTTGATTTCAAAAATATTAGGTTATTCTTCCTAATTTGCTACATTACCCTAATTTTTAAAGGTAGTTTAGTAAAATCTTCAAAAGTAAACTCACATAGAATTGCATGTCAGGTCAGATAGATGAAAACATTACCATGTGAATAGATCTGTGCTGCGTGTATCATATATGTCACCTTGTTAGCGGGAAAAGCACAACACATCAAGCAGATACACCGGGAGCAAACCAATGCAATATCCTCCATTGTACATCTTCTTTTGCTCGACATGATCGATCTGCAAAGAAAGAGGTCAGGTATCAATCACTTAATAACAGGGTATATGCATATAAACCAAACCATGTGCAAATCAATGGTATATAAAGTACTGGATCGCGAATGAATCAACCAGCCTTGATTCCAACCCACTTGATTGCCTCATTCCTTAAAAATCCATCAAAGAACCGATGCACGGATCCGACCAACTCGTATGTAACCGATGAAGCCAGCACAGGAGAAATGAAGTTTCCTGCATTATATCCTCCCATTGTTATCTTATTCTGTGTATGTGGATGAATCTCATCACTATGATGAAAATGGATCATGTTCTTTTCCGGTTTTTTTTTTCCTTTTTTGGTTGGAGATGAAATTGAAGTTGCTTCAATGGGAAGGGAGAAAGCGGGGCGCATCGCTCCTCTCCAAATTGCTGGTTAATTTTGAGAAATTACCAGGCAGTGACATGTGTTCGTATCACCGCAGAGTTTTCCCTCGTCTGCTTCTATTGCTTCGCTTCACATGTTGCCTTCCAATGATCCAATCCACTTCGTTGTACTTCTATTTATTGTAGGAATTTGGAATTTTCTTGTTAATGTTTCAAGGAAGGAAAAATCTAATACTCCCTCCCTCCAATTAAAGGTTTAACATTCGAGAAAAACATTATCTAATGTGTATTATATATATTTTGATGAATTTCGATTTTATATTAACATTATTAAATTGTCCAATAAATTTATCATATTAAAATATTTTTATTACGACCAATGTTTCATAATAAATTTATATAAAATAATGTTTGATCGTTATGCAATATCAATAAAAAATTATCTTCACAAACGCTCAAATCAAATCATTACATTCTTCGTGGGATGAAAGGTGTAAGATATAGTACTAAATATGCAGACATTACTTTATTGAAACCTCAAACTTAATATAAATAATGTGTTTACATCATCACATTATTACAGGTTTTGTTCTCCATATGACATATTTTTTTCATTCTGCATAAATTGCATTATTTTTCAAATATAAGTTTTAAGTGTCCAAATATCTAAACTACTCATATTATATATTACACCATCTTCAGAATTAATTTGAGTTAAGGTGGAGATTTGCTGAAAACGTGTGTCTCAAATCCGTGTAATCTTCTTCCGCGTGAAACTTCTGCGTGTGCTCTGTGTTTTTTCCGTGTTTGTTTCGTGTGGATCTTGCATCTTGTGTCTATAAGAAGAAGTAGCGGGGAAGAGCAATGAGAAGCAAAGGGAAAGAGAAGGAGTGAGTGGCAGAGAAAAGAGATAAGGAAGGAGAGGAAGAGACCACACACATAAAAATATATTGCGGGTTGAAGGGATTTGTTTGAAAGATTATTATCTCTATCTCTTATTGTGAGATTCTCAATATTGTGAGATTCTCAATATTTTGAGTATAACTACTTTTGTATTTCCTCATTTGATTAGTGGATTCTTCGTCGTCGACGACCGACCGTGATTTTTGCCGAAAGGATTTCCACGTAAAAATCTTTGTCTCATTTATTTTATGCACTTGTTATTATGTGTGTTTATAATTAACAGACCCGTTCGTAACAGTTTCCCGAATAACTACTATGTACTAGAGGCTTGCTCCCTGATTCTTCTGCAGTTGATTTTATGTAACATTGGCAAGTCTGTCCTGATTTCAGGTTGCACTGGAACCACCTATGTTCTCTCCATGATCTAATTGCCATTCAAGATCCCTTTAACATTCAACATGAATAAATTTGCTGCTGTTCTATGAATTACTCCGGTTCCATTTGAAGTTTTTTTGCCTCAGCAGTGTCGAGGGGGATTAGAAAAAATGGTGGTATTAGATGGGATGTCATAACTGGTGGCGAGTTATGAATCTTGTGATGTCAAACTATCTCGTTGGATGGTTCTACTGAGTTGTAGATGACACGGGGCCGTCACTGCTGCTGTTAGGGGAGAATTATTGGGATCGTGGAGTCTTGCTTGGTGTTACGGTACAGCTCATGGAGGAGTTGGATTATGGTGGTGTCTTTGGTCGGAACTAATTATTTGTTTCGGATTGTTTTTGTATGATACGTAGGCATGTTGCAGGCTCACGCCATGTAACTTCTAGTTTGAGATGGTTTGTAATGGCTTCAGCCTCCGTATCTAATTATCAAAAGCAGGAGAAGAAAACTCAAACTAACTCGTTGGAGAGTGTTTTGACAGGTTTCCTGAGTCCTTTGGGATTATGTAACCACGAAATGGACGCCACTGACATCGCTACGGTATGTGAGGGCATTACATCCAGACCCAACTAGCAATCACAGTTGGTTTGCAAAAGCTAATCCTCAATTTTGGTGACCTTTGATATTGCTTCATGAGTAGTACTAACAAAAATGCCTGGGAATTTGGCTTTTCTATAAACAAGTTTCGGGTTCGAATCTTATATCAATAAAGAGAAACAAAAACTATTGACTTTTGGTTAACAAAAAGGGGGAGGGGGGGGGGGGATTGTAAAGGCAAGTTATATTTTTGTATAACTGTAAGAAACTACGAGAAAAAAAGAAACAAAGCCATTCGAATCGAGTGGAACTCTGATCCAGAACTAGACTAATTCCCAATAGATCTACAGTCCACCTAGATCTGATATTGTATACTCCAGCACTTCGGATCATAACTATGAATTCATGGTTTGGTTGTCCGGGATCAAAACTACTAATTCAAAAAAAAAAAAAAAAAAAAAAAAAGAAGTCGACATTAGGGATGAGTTAAATCAACGACAATCAGTAACCACTCCATCGATGGAGTAAGATATTATAGCAGTATAAGTGACTATGATAATTAAAATGAGAAATCCAACTAACCTTTCTCGGAGTTCTCTATGCGCACGCACATATCATCGCTCTACACCTAGATCCGTGCCCGGGAATGGATAAATCGATACTTGAGGCACGGATCTTTCAGACCCCTGGAGTCTGACCAACATAAACCGCGCTGATCCTCGACGAGTAGCACCAGATGTTCTCGTATATACGTTACGTACGTGTAGATATCCTCATGGACAAAATGCGCGTTCGCGAACTTCCTCTCTTTTGCTCGCTCTTGGTTTTGATCCATTCATTGATCTCGCCGATGCCGATCTGTTGTTCCATTTGCTTATTTCTTATTACCATTAGGGATCATATTATCATAGTGCCTTCAAGGAAAGGTAACCGCAAAAAGGTTGCTTCGTGTCTGAGGTTTAGTTTATGTGAGGTTTGTGGGTAGTTTTTACACATTTAATTATGGAGAAAAAGAGAGGAAAGAAACGAAAAAACACCACAGAAACTTCTTTTTCTAGTATGTTCTGATGTATGCTTTTATGCTTGTGGTTGCGGTGGAAACTAAAAAGAAAGGGGATTGGTGGTGTGGTGATGGCGTTGGCGGGCTTTGATTTGATCTGATTGCACCGCACCGAATCGCTGCCGAAATGTGAGCGTGCATGACACCGCACGCTGTCGTATGGTCACGTGACTTTCATCCTAGCTGTGTGAATTACTCCGTTCTAATTCATATGAAATTGGTTCTATGTTAAATCATTTTTCTTCTAAATTTAAGATAAAATATTGATAATATCAAAAATAATCTCTTCATGTATTATTTGGGTACATTCATTTCTTATCATGATCTAATTGAAAGTATTTATTTATATATGTATTGAATTTTTTTAAAGTTTTATTTTTATATTTGTGAAAACTTTTGGATTGAACGGTTTTTTTAGTAATTGAGCAGGATTTATTATATAATTGAGTGCAGAGGTAATGAAACGGGATTTTTCAAAAGAGTATGACTAGTAATCCGATATTCTCAAAATATCAATGGATGAACTTTGAATTGCTCTAAACGACAAACAAATGATTTTTTTGTAAATCTTTTGTAAAATACTTATGATAGTTAATATGGTTTTGTTTACATTGTGACGTTTTATGAAAGATTTCTGCATTGTTTAGTGATAGAACGGTCAATCAAGTCGTTACAATTTCATATGACAAAATTAAGGAATACTTATCTACAGGCTTTGTTTGCCTTGTGAATTTGAGTTGCCAGATAATTGATGATTTTGCTCGTGGGATTCAACCCAAAACCTTCAAGAAGAAGGTTGAGTCGAACACCACTACACCAACCCAGGTTGATTATTAACGTTTCATTTTTTGATAACCTTTTCATACAAAAAAGTACAAATCTATTTGGTTATTAATCCCTCTGTTCCATAATATAAACAGCTGTCTATTTGGATCGTCCCAAAATATATGTAATATACTATTATATTTAATAATTTTTTCACATAAAAACAATATGAAAACAATCACCTCTGTTATAGTGCATCTATTATCTCTTCTCACAACTGGTACAGTAAATCCCACTACAGCCAAAAAAATATTTTTTCTTCACTAAATTTCACACAAATTCAACACACATAACTTCACGTATCATGTCAAACCGTTATCTATATTATGAAACGAAAAAAGTATTACAATATACTTTGTTATTTTCTATCACAATTGATATCATAAATCTTATTATTATTTAAACAATAATTATTTTTTATTAAATTTTATAAAAATCAATATATATATATATATAAATTATCGAATCAAAATATTATATTTAATTTGAAAACGAGGATGTATAAATTTAACAAGATTCTCTGGACTCCAACGGACTGAATACTCGTCCACGCATACTACGCCTAGACCGGACCCGGAGCCCAAAACAAATTGACTTTTACGGTGGGTGAGGCCCAAGCCTCCTCTTGGGTATTTTGCTCTCTCCTAAAAAAAGAAATGAATCCCCAACTCCAAGGTCATCGTCATTAGAGAGAACTAAAAAGGGCAAAAGAACTCATTTAACCTCACCATAGAAGATGATTGTAGAAGAAGAAGGGCCCCACTCTCAACCGATTCGAATCCCATGTGGATCTCTCCATCATCATCAATCACCGGGATCGCGATCGGAGACGATAACCTTGCCCCGACGGGTCCGGTCGGCCCACTTCAACCTTCTCTACTGTTAGTTCTTAATAGTAGCCCTAATCTGCCCTGTGATTAAGTCTGAGAGGTTTAGCACACGTTAGTTACTCGGTGAATTATTAAGAGTATTGATTCAGTGGTATGCGGCTCCCTCTCCCGAGGGGTTCTATCAGGAAAATATCTGGACACAACAGAACACAAATAGACATACAAAGGGACAGAGAGAAAGAGAGAGTGTGGAGACGAGGCGAGTGGTGTGTGAGAGAGGGGATCGATGGGGAGGAGGAAACTGGAGTTGAAGCGGATCGAGGACAAGACCAGCAGGCAGGTCACGTTCTCGAAGCGGCGAGGAGGATTAATGAAGAAGGCGAAGCAGCTTTCGGTGCTCTGCGATGCGCAGGTCGCCGTCGTCGTCATCTCCAGCGGCGGCCGACACTACCACTTCTGCAGCCACAGCAGGTACAAACCACCGACCGCCTCTTCGCAATTCGAAATCGTATTCGTTTTGGATTTGTGATGCTTGCTTGTCTGTAAATCTATTGATCTTTCTGTTTTTTTTTTTTTTCTTCTTATTTGTGTGTGTGTGTGTTTCTCTCTAATTATGGTCGATGGTGGAGTGTTATTGTTTGCTGTCTCATTCCTCAGGTGTCTTCTCCTAGGAAGCGGTATTCAGTGTCGGAGATCGGAGAATCTTTAATCCAGAGCTTATCTGTTAGGAATTGAACCTTAGGCGAGGATATTGACAGTAGAAGTGGCCTAGTTGACGGTATTTTAGACAAATTAGATGATTTGTATTTAGGAATCGCACTTCGCTACATTGTACCCAATAAGATAATCGTGACTTCGTGAGCGAAGTTGCAATGCTTGGTGATTGAGGTCGGTTGTGCTCAAGATTGTTCTCTAGGATCGATTATGTATAGATTTGGGGAATCATCAACAAGATGCAGATCTTCTTATCTGGTGCCCGATTAATTAAGTTAGAGTTAATAAGGAGTAGTTTTGATAGACACACATATTTATTCATTCTTATCTGAGAGGGACGAGATGTTAAAAGTAGCCAAAATGAATCGACCATTCAAAAGTAGCCAAAATGAAGTACTCTGCTAACTCCTATATTATATACAACGGTTTAACGCGACACGAGGTCTTTATGTAAGTGTTTGATTCCTGTGGATTTTACTGAGAGCCCCTGTTTTTTTTAGTGATAGTATGGTGATCTGATATTTTGTATGTGAAAAAGTTCGTCAGGAAATGTATGTTACACATGTTTTTAGGATAGTCTAAATAAAAAAGCTTCATATATTTATGGAAGAGAGAGAGTATAATAAAAAAGTTCATGTAAATAGAACTAACAGTTAAACAAAATCATGAAGGAGCGGGCTCCGTATTTTAGATTTTCTAAATAAAACTAGTCCTATTTGAGAGCTGTTGGTCCTCTTTGGTCTAATTTGTAAATATATATCGTGTTTGTGGTAGTCATGTCATCTCAGCCTTTCAGGATAGGATAATCTGATCACATTGCGCTATTAGACTTGATTTGTACTTCAAGCCTTCTTTTTTGCCCACCGTAGAATGATGAGTTGTCATGTTTTTATTGGGAGAAGTTTGCAATAGGAAAAGCTTAAAATAGAAGATTAAATGATTAGGTATATTTCACTCCAGGAATTATTTCATGGGAAAACTTCTAATTCATTTTGGCAATTTACATCAAATTCCCTAAAATGAGATGTCTATACATTTTACATAATGAGTGCACATATTTATCCAAAAAAGGAGATCATTAAAATATGCTGAAGTATGTAAAACTCAATTTGATGAATACTGAGCCCTCTTTTGTGGAGAACTATTGTATATGTATGCCCATGTTAAAATTTTGGTTTTGAAATCATTTTGCACACTTTTTAACCATCTACTCCATTAGTAACCATCAAATCAAATTAAGCTTTTTAGTGCCAATGGAATGAACTAGTAAATGAATATTGCTCCCTTTGTCTCAATATATATATATACAACATTTTTCTGATTGTGGAGAAAAATACATGTTAAAATTTTGGGTTTGAAATCATTTTGACTCTCTTTCACCATCTACTCCATGAGTAGCCATCAAATCAAGTTAAGCTTTTTAGTGCCAATAGAATGATCTAGTAAATGAATATCGCTCCCTCTGTCTCAATATATATACAATACTTTTCTTATTGGATTGTCCTAATTTAATTGAAAAGTTTCCTCTTTTGATAATGTTTCATTTACAATATATCAAGACAATCATCTTTTGTTTCATTACACACCATTATCTCCTCTATTAGTTGGTATGGTAAACCCCACTATCTTGAAAAAATGTTCAAATGTCATAGAAGTTCAACACATATATAAAATCACCTATCGGGTCAAACTGTTCCTTATAAATTATACCAGAAAGAGTATTATTTTAATATTATACCAGATATTTTTAATGAAAGTATTGATAAACACATATGTAAAATATGGGGAAAAAAACATATTTGAGTGTGTGAAATACAGAATCTCTTCTGATGCATATGAGTTTAGTTTCAATATCATCACATGATATCATGGTAAGGACAATGTGGCTTGCAATGAAGGCAGCATTTATCAATTTGATAAATGCATTGGCATCTAATAAAGAAATTTGTAGCCAACGCGAGGAAGCTAAATCCGAAGGAGTGCTTCAATTATGAAGTTCATCAGCATTGCCCATATCATAAAGTTGATTTTCGAGTTTTTCACACAGATGTGATGATGAAAATAAAGCAAGTTTATCCTGTGGATTATTTTTTTTTTTTTTTTTACCACAGTTCGTTATGTGGACATGGATTTTAGTGTGGTTAATTACGTTTGTTGCACAGACTACGGACTGCATAAATTTATGTTATGGCTTTTTGGAACAAATAGCCACTTTACGGTTGGTTTCGTTACGATGATTTGCTAAGTATTTTACTTGCGACAATTACTTTTTCCTGTTCGCACTCAATTTCAGATTGCAACAAGGGCTCTGGTTTGTTACCCGATTACTGAGTCATTGAGTTCTTATAGGAACTGAATGGTATAACAACGAAGGAAGAACAACAACTTATAATGCTCTGAAAGAATTAAAAAAGAAAAAGACCTATCTTCTCAAATTTACTTCATAAAGCCCATTGAGGCTCAAGATAACTAAAGGGTTGTTCGGTATAGCTTCTCCAAATAGCAAAATCCTCAACCAGTAATATAAATAGAAAACCTGTAACCGAAATCGAAATCATGAAATCAAATATAACTATTATTAAAAGAAAGTGTCTTCAATATTATGCGGAAAGGATAAGCAGGCTGAAAATGAAGTACATTTTTTCTGGATTTAAGTTTCCAGATTTTGATTCATTGTTTTTAAAAACATAGAGTTATATCAAAACAGTTATGGTTTGTCTGCAGAGAACCCAAAAACAGAACTCAGGAGCCATACCAAATAAAGCCCGAAATGTCATGTTTTTTTCTGATACTAACACTTCTTCTCCGATATGATTGTTCCTATTTTAGGTATTTTTGTATCAATATTTGTTAATCAAAAGGACAATGAAAGAAGGAAACATGATTGTTTCAAAAAAAAAAATATATATATATAGAAGAAAAAGATAGGTTTTTAAAGAACTCTCCATGTATGTCGATTCTGTAAAAGAAGCTCGACCACTGAAACACCTTCCAGTGATTCAAAACTCTTCGAATTTCTCATAATTGTCTGTTTTTGTGTGGCCTAGTCTTAAAAAAGAAACGAATTTTGTTCTTGTTAGGAGACTCTTTTTTTATCATATTGTAGTATCTCTAGGTCCATCTAGACACAAAATCACATTATATTCAAAATGCATTAGTCCTAATCCTCTTTTATTTATGTGAAGGATTCAACGTTTTCTTATTTAGGTCAATTTTCAGAGCATGATGGAGCATTCTTTTGGTGAGACTGAAACAGCCTCAAAGATGATGAGCTCTAAGAAAATTCTACTACATGAGATAAAATCACAAATGAAATCTAATGAAGTGTTTTTGGTGAAGGAAAAGTTGGTTGGCAAGGCTCTCCAATGAGACTAGAATAACAAGGAAAATTTTCGGGGTGGAGTAAGGGATACAAGTGCAAAGAAACTATCAAAAATATCCCAGCATTTAACTTGTGAGGCATGATATGTAATTATGGGAAACCCTCAATCCAGTTTGATTTTTATGGGGCTAGTGTGGTAAGAGCAATCAAAGCAAGGTACAATCTAAGATGATGTAATTCGATGGAATTATAATGAGTAGGATTTTTTCCCCCCTTGTCTATGGTCCTAGGATGAGGAAATGTGCATGATCGATCTCCAGTTAGAGAATGGTAGGAAACCTTATCTTATGTTTTTAGTAAATATTTTGATTGTTTGATTGATATTTACCTAAGGTGTCATCTGTTTTACCTCTAAAACTCATGCAAACTACTTAACAAGTTTGAACAGGATGTAAAATCCTTTTTTGTCTTTTGACTTCAGAACATACTTTGCAACAGAATCTATATGTACTGTACCAGTTTTGCACTTAAATTTTAATATTTATTAAATAGACACGTAACACTTCACTTTTAGAGATTGAAAAGCGAACTTTATAATATCTCCCTCACAAGAAACTCTGTATGGCCATTATACTCTCTCCGTCCCAAATAAATTGTGATGGGACACACTTGAAGGTCTAATTTAGTACGATCAAACGTCCTTTTTTTATAAAATTATTGTGAGATACTAATTATAGATTAAGTTGTGAACTTTAATGCTGAGTCAGTTTAAGTTTTTTCTGACATCGTTAAAAATAAGAACAGAACATATCGAAGTGCGTGTCATCGTAATTATTTGGGACGGAGGAAGTATTTGTTTTCCTTACCGCTATTCCATGTCATCCTCCGCCATCTTCATCTTCTCCATTCTTTAACCTTCCTTTATTTTGCCAAACAGGTCTAGAGACCCTCTTGAAGGTTTAGTCTCCGACAATATTATTGTTTGATAATAAGCTCTTGCTGGCTCTAGTCTAGCTTTCTTACGGGTGAGATGGAACGAAAGTCCTTAATAACCCAATCAGTTACTAATTTCATCACAAACACTTGTCTACGACAATCCTCATACTCAAAAACCAGCTCTGTGAAAACCAATCAAACCAAAATCAAGCCATCAACTCCATCTTTTACGTTTTACACTAGCCCAATCACCAAATTAAGTACAGATGTATCCTTAGTCTCAATAGTATCTAACCCAAATTCAACCAAGAAATCAAAATTCTCATATTATTTCATGTTATATGAGCATACCGTGGACTTAATCTCGTTCTGTTGAGTTGAATAGGAAGGAAAAATAGAAGTATATCCTCCATCTCAAAGTAAATAAAATTGTTTGACTTGAATCGATATTTTATGTATAGGATAATATTTTGTTTTTGTACCAAAATATATAGTGAGGTTTACTGTATCAGATATAAGAGGAGTTAAGTAAGTGTATTGCTCATAATACTCTACGTTCTGCATTCTGTAAATGGATGTCCTTCAAAGTACGGATTCTTACGGCTGATCGTCTTATTCGCTTCGGTATGGAATAGAAGTTAGGAAGACTACTGACGTAGGGCGGCTGGTGAGCTCAACCTCGAACCATTGTTTTGCCTTCCCATTTCCCTATCGTATGGATGGATGGTTTCATAGCTTCTGTCAGGTCAGGGGTGAACAAAGGAAAGGTGGAGACCTTAGGTTCTGACTACGGAGTAAGTGGAGAAGGTAAGCGAAGCTTGTTGGTTCCTTTGGTCTTCCTTAATGGAGTTAATCTCTTCTTTTTTTCAATCTCTGAATGCACGATATTGGGGGAGCGCGCTCCTCAGCTCGGTAGAAGGGCTTACTCCATGACAAGCATGACGCCCTGCATGCAGCTACAGTTCAGTAAAGGTCTTATTCCATTAGTGCCTAATGGCGGCCTTGTTCAACTGCATGAGCTACAGGAGAACACCTGCAGGCGAACCCTTGAGCAAGGTGTAGTCCACGTCGGGAAAGACAAGACAAAGAGTGAATCTTGTCTTTCTTGGGTCAGTATTCTAAAGCATACTGGTTCAGGTGGAGCGAGTGGTGATTCAGGCCCGGTCGAAGTGATCCTTCTCTCTCACAACCAAAGTCGTGTGAACCATTCTCTTTTTATTTTGATCTGTTTGCTTTATTTTCGTGTTGAGGGACAGCACCTTTCGAGCTGCTTCGTCTGGACTGGAGCAATTTCCCTTCCTTTAGCTACTCAGATGTTTCAATTCGCTAAGTTTGAAAAGTCCAAAGAGCGCAGACTAGCCACGGAGCTTGGATACGGTTTCCCGATCGGAGATCCATGGATCACAGATGGTGTCTCCCCATGATCGTGCGTTGTGCTCAACAGAATGACGAAGTTTCTTTTGTTGCACAACCTGAGTCCTCTGCTTCCTTTTCTTATAAGGAGAAATCCCCTTTCTCTTTATGCAGTACAGGTGTCAATTCGACCCATTCACAATTCGGTCTAAGATCTGAACATATCCGTTGACAGCTTTCTTTGCCCCGCCAAAGGGCATTAGAGGAATTGGTCTTCGTTCAGGCAAGTCTAATCACACAAGTGAGATTAACTGATAAAGCGGTAGAGTTGACAAGTCTAATGCATATGTTACCGCTTGGTAGGCTTTTTCAACTATACTTTCCAGGTATCTGGTCCCTTCCGAGCCTCTTCTTTCCTCTTCTGATTCCATTGCGAAAACTGCTGATTTTCAGTTACCATTCATGAAACTTATATAGGTCCGGATTTATGGTTAATCAGTGAGAACGGAGTTTCCATCGAGAATTAAATGGAGTTTTCCCGTATTTTGACCACAGAATCTAAGAGAGGCATTACTGTCGAGATTCTTATTAAAAATTGAGGCATTCCATGCCCTCAGAGAGTGCTTTGTCGTGCTAGGTCATTAAAAAGACATATCCTTTGTCTTTATTTGACCCCAAGAATGGATTGGATCGAAACGACTTTCCTGTCGAACCCCTTTGTATCTGTATGAATGAATTGAATCATGACTATATAAGCTATTGTGATATTAAGATAAGATTCAATCAAGATAAAGCTAATTCGCGTGTAGGCAGCGTTGTCTGTTGTACCGTTTATTGACCATGTTCATACCATTGCGTGGGCGATGTTTTCACAGGGCTTAACTAACGAAAAATAGATCTCAACTAGGGAAGTGTGTAACAGTTTAATGGTGTTTTAGTATTTTATGTGTGAAAACCTTTTCAAATAAACGTTTTAGGGAGTATCCAAAAAAAAAAAAAAAAAGCGGAGGGAGTATTTTGCTCTCTGGGTCTTCCTCTAACGGGAGACCCACCCATCCATTGAAAATTTCACACCCTTACAAATATCAAAGAGACAAGTATACCTGTTTTGAAGGGGGTGCATATTTTTATTTTATGTATCTATTTTATATATGGGAAAAAGGAATGTGTGTCATGACATAGGTGTGTCTAATAAAAAATTGAATGGTTGAGATTAAACGGTGAAAAATGAATGGTTAAGATTAAAAGATAGCATTCTAATCTCAATCCTAGATTTGCATTATTTTAATCTCAACCGTTCATTTGTTACTAGGCACACCTATGTCATGACACTCTCCCTAAGCCCTTTATATAAAATTACATAAAGGGAAAAGTGTATTCTGCCCAACTGTATTATCATGTTTTTGCTCTTAACTATCTAAACTATGGAAATAGCCACATAACCCCTTACCGTTAAAACACTAAAGTTTAAACGTTAAGGAAATTAGGTTTTCGTTGCTTTTTATTGTCAAAAGTAATTATTTTGGACCATTATGGCCTCATCCCTAACCTTACTCTAATCCATCCTTCTTGATCTTCATCTTCCTTTTTCTCCCTATCCAAATTAAAACCACACATGCCAAATCACCAAATCACAATCTTCTACCTTAGTATCAATCCCCTTGTTCATAAATCACACCAATATTTTGAAGAATCAAAATTTCATAAACCCTATCACGAAAATAAAAAATCCACAGACCAAGAAATCAATAATAAAGAAATCCAATTCTACCATCAAAAAATTGAAAGTAAAAAGCTGGTTTGGTTAACACTATTGGAAGGTATCTCCGATTCAAGGTGTCTCCATCATAATGATAATGCGATTATGAATTCTAGATCTATTGGGATTCTTGCTTAATCTAGAAATAGAAGGTTTCTTGAGTCAAATTTGTGAATTTCTTTTTTGTTCGATTTTGTGGATGTTGGGTTGATTTCTGGGATTTTATGTTTGGTTTAATTAAGAATTAGGTAAGAAATTTTTATGCAATTTGAAGTTTGAGTTTCATTTCAGTTGGTTTGATATGAACCAAAGCAATAGATGGAGATTTGACCACAGGACTGGAAACATCGAGGAAAGGGAGTTCATATGTGGCATTCTTGTGTTTACTTCAACTACAGTAAAAATGAGGAAATGGAGCAAGGAGGAAGAGGAAAGAAGCTGGGTGTAGAAGATAAAGAAGGATAAACAAAACCCTAAAATGATTGTATCAAGAACATGTTTTTCTTTTTTCTTTTTCATTTCTCATCCTTACTTTTTTAATGTTAGGGGTAATTTTGTCCTTTCAAAGACTTTTATTAACAGAGTGGGGGTTATGTGGCTATTTTCATAGTTTAGGTAGTTAAGTATAAAAACGGAATAATAGAAGGGGGTAAATGCACTTTTCCTTTACATAAATACATCAAAGTGGCAGATGATATGTAAATAATGTAATCTAAATGGTTTGATAGCGTAGTTACGTATTTTCGAAAATTTTAAGGGACAATGGGTTAATTATTTTTTATTTAAATTAAGGTCATCTTTATTCAACTATACATCTATTATATGTAACTAGACAAAATACACAGATGACAAATGCCATGACTACAAACACCATGATAGGGCACTCTTGTCATTTAAAAAATTTTAATGCCTAATTAAATAAAATATAAAATATCAACTTATCCTTAACTTTTTAAAACATAGGGTAATTAAATTAAAATCCCTGATAGAATTTCAACTTACATTTTACACCCCAAAATAGTTAACCATACACTTTCCTACCCATTTGCAATATTCCTCACACTGCACACCCCATTTGCTTTTTGGCCATTGAAAAAAAGGCCCCTTTGCATGTCCTTTGCTTTCTTCTTTTCATTTTTTTATTTATGCAAAATGGATCTAATCATTGTTTTTGGGGAAAGTGTACATGATTTTTCAAATGGGGTGCTAAGTGTGTGTTTGTGTAATATTTTAAGGGGCAAAATATAAGGATAAATTTCCGAAAACTATAAAAACTTGAAAAAATTTCAAAATCATACACACGAAAAAAAAATTCAAAAAACATATAATTTGTGTAGACGTTCTGTTTTTTTCCAAACATACCTCCTGACTACAAAATTCAATTTGTTCAGGTGCTCTATTTCAAAATAGAGCATCTTAGTAAAACATTGAAAACAGAACGTCTTAAGAAACACAACAGAACGGCAGTTAAAATGAAACAAGACGTCTTAAGAAAAAAACAGAGCGACAACAATAACATCACAAAAGCACTAGTTAGAACTCCTATTTTTCACTCAGTACATCGACAACATGATAAGATCCACCCATCATCCTGTCATATTACACAAAACTTCTAAACCATGAAAAAACAGATCTATAAATCCAATCTCTCTGATGAAACATCCAGATCTAAGGAAACTAATATCAAAACCAAGCTTCATATCCCAAACAGCAGATCAATTACTCTGAGCCTTGACTTTCTTGCCGTTGATGCCTATCCTCTGAGTCTGGAGCTCGACTCCGATGGTCGCCCTCGAGTGGAGGTTGAACTCGTCACGGGCATAGCGTGAGAGCAGGTTTGGTTTCCCGACCGTTGAGTCGTCGATGATGACGATCTAGAAGAGGTAGTCTTTCGCGGTGGCCGATGATAGAGGCGGCGACGAGGGGTTGTGGTGAATTGGAGAGGGAGGGTGAGCAGGAGGAAGGAGAGAGAGTGGAGTAATGTGATTGTGTTGAAATTATATGTTTAGGGAATTCTAATCCCGTGTGTATTTTTGTAAATGTTTTTGGATTTTTATATGTTTGGGTAATTTGTTGAAAATGTAATGAATCATTGGGGATTTGAATATAGTTTGCGGTTAAAACATTAACAAATACATTAACTTATCCTCAATTTAAAATTTTAAATCAAATTAATATATAATTAAATTTAACTATGGTAATATATAGATTAAAGACTTTAGATCACTTCATCCAGAAATGTTGAAATGTTCAAAAAAAAAAATCGTATAATTTTATTTGCAATATTATATACAGTTTGAATTGAGCTATCTTGATTGTATAAGACAATTCAAAAATTCAAAAAATTTTATTTCTATCTTCAATCATCCTGGGTAAACATAAACACTAGCAATATTATATGCATAATATTTTTGAAACAACTGCTCTCTCCGTCCGGAAAAAATTACAATAATTTTTCTAATTTGTCCGTCAAAAAAAAAAAAAAAAACTACGACACTAACTAAAATGGAAAGGTTTTTAGTGGACTTTAAGAGAATAATCATATAGATATTTTTGTTTGTTTAAAAGTGGGAAGGGGAGCCCTTTACGACTCCGACGGTGATCTCTGATGTTGAACCCACAATCTAGGGCACGAGATGGGTCAAGTGAAGGCGTGAAAGGTATTGGGGGATACGAAGGAGATTGTGAAGGCTAGAGGTATGGGGTTGGGTCCCAAAGGTGAGGTCAAGGGTAAGGGGAAAAGGGAACTGAGTTTGTGAAGGCAAGTGAAATTGCGAAGGGCAATGAGACTGTAAAGGGTGATGAGCTTGCGAAGGGTGGTGAGATTACGAAGGTGAAGGATGATGTTAAACGGCAGATGCTAGACTCTCAAGTGAAGGGAAGTGAGGTGTTTGACGGTGAAAGTTCCTGAGATGGTGACGAAGGGTGATGACTTAGTTGGTTCTCAGGAAAAGGCTCGATGGGCTGATGAGGTTGAAGGCTTGGATGGTGGTTGTAGTCAGGAGGTCAAGGCCAATCCAGTGCGTTCATTTGCTGATGTGGTAGCAGGAAGGAGGGTTCGGATGTTTTAAGTAATAGGGATCGAAAATATGGTGTACAGCTCTCTTATCAGTGTAGAAGAGAGGAGGATATTGTGATCTCGATGGAGGATGTTGAACGTGAACATAGGTATTGGGATCTGGCATTAATTGGATATGCAGTTGGGGAGCGTGTGCAGTTTGGTCATATGAGTTCCTTTGTTGATCGAGCATGGAAGAATGTGGCTAAGCCTGAGATACTACTTCATGCTCACGGATACTTCATCTTTTGCTTTGGTTCTATGCAGGACAAGCAATGTATCCTTGAGGGTGAATGGTTTATTAACTCTCGACCTCTGGTGTTGAGGGAGTGGCAACCTATCGTTAAATTTGATCAGGACAATCTGGGGAGAATTCTAGTTTGGAATCACCTTGATAAATTGGACCTCAGTTTTTGGGGTAAGAATGCATTGGATAAGATTGCTAGCAAAGGTGGGCTTCCCTATTCGCACTGATTGAATGATAGCTGATAAGTCTAGAATATCTTATGCTCGTGTTTTAGTTGATGTGGATACCTCTAAGGAGATAGTTGAAGAGTTTGATTTCAGAGGTCCTCATGGTGAGATGGTGCATCAACATGTGACTTACGAATGGTTGCCTATTCGTTGCTTTTAGTGTCATTTATGGAGGCATGAGGAGCAGGACTGCAAGAAGGTTGTTGTTCCAGTTATGAAATGGGTGGAGAAGTAGCCTAGCACAGTGCAGCAGGTTCAAGTTCCTAGTGCGAATGTGGAGATGGCGCAACAAGATAGCATGAGTGCTGATGGAAATATGGTAAACAAGAAAGGGCAAGTGGAGAAGGATGATATTAAGGGTAAGCAGGTTAATGTTGAAGATTGGAACCTGGTTAAGAGGGGTGTTAAGAGTCCAGTTTGACAAGCTCAAACTGATGTGGCTTATGCTGGGTCTTCTTTTGCTGTTCTTGCCAAGGCTGCATGTGATTTAAGTGGGATTACAGATGTTCAGCCTGATCAAGGGCTGGAAGGACCTATTACTTAACATGATAGGAGTATAGAATATAAGAGGCTTTAATAAGCCTGATAAACATAGAGCAATAAAGCTACTAATTGCTAAATATAGATTAGCTCTTGTTGGTCTTTTGGAGACGAGGGTGAAAACGTTGCTACTAACAGCAAGGAGTATCAGTCTTGGGATTCATGGCTCAAATGGTGGTTGAAGGTTTCATGTGGAGATTCTCTAATGGCGAGGCAAGGAAGGGCTGTTCCGGCTGCAATTGTGCACGAGGGCTGGGGCGAAAGGAATCGTCGTTTGTTTCGTCATGAAACAAAGCAACCTGAAATGGTTGCTAACCTGGTGCTGCGTTTTTTGCATAGAAAGTTTAATACTGTGTAGGCTTGATGTGTGTTTTTGTACGTTCTGGATGATGTAAGGTTGGAGTATGTAAAGAGTTGAGTAATAGAAAGTTGAGTTTGCCACGAAAAAAAAAAAAAAAAGGAGGTTTTTTTAACAAAATGATCATAATATCCCTACATTTATTTTATATCACATCATTTCATCCCATTATCATTTTTCGTCTATATTTTTCTCTTTCATCACCCACTCACAAAATCACATTAATATACCTGTCCAAAGTCCATGTTGCAATTAATACCTGACAGAGGGAGTAATAATTAAATCTTATATGATCTCTTCCTCCCAACACAAGGGTCCATACCCCACAGTCACCATACTAATAACGATCTTAAGTTATAGTATATAATTATTTTTATTATCATGCCTCATAAAATATTTCAATCCCATTGGAAATGGTTTGTTCTCGAAACTTAAAAAGAAGTAGAACTACCCCTTAATTCTTTTCACAATCACATCTTTACAGTTTTCATGACTGACGAATTACAATCTTCGTCATGCCATTCTCCACTTATAAGAATAAATGTCGTTTTGAATATATTTATATTTGTCGGAATAGTTAACGTGGTTGTTTTTTTCTAGTTAGGTTGGTTTCCTGGATTTTTTTTCTCTCGTTAACTCTTTTCTTTATTGCTTCTTTTTTTTTTTTTGACACATTTTAGAGGTACAACTGTATAATAAGATATCACATTATTCTATTTATCAAGCGACATTATTTCCGTTGATACGTCTTTTCTTAAATAAAGGAGAAAACTTCCTCGATGATGGCGTTGGTTCTACCTCCATCTTCTCAAACCGATGGGGATTCACCTGGCAGTCTCTAAAACCTTGATAACAACCTTCTCCACCCCCAACAGCGACAATGGACTACTAGTGACAACATCGGGTACTCATGATGACTTTCCTATTATAGAAGTGTATTTTGTTCACAAGTTGTTTTGATTTGAGAGCTTAAATTTGAATTATTTGTAGGGTTTTGCTAATTTTTAGATCATCCTTGCTTGATTGCCAATCTTATAGGGACAAAAAAACACAAGGCTAACGGGGCTCGATGCAACTCGTTGGGTTGATTTAAAATCAATCTTATTACTACCTATTTGTATTCCCACCTGAGTAATTGCCATCAACATTGTTTTGGGATATTTTATTTTTTGATTGACTTCTATTGTAATGCTCTTTTTTTTTCTTTTCTTTTTTTCTTTTTTTTGCACTTGCTCTCATGTAGCTATGCCCTAGTAGTAGATATCATATTTCTCTCTCAAATTCAGTAGTTTTTTTCTCTCTGTCCCCCAATGCATGTGTTTCATGGGTATCAAATTTTGTTCTATGGGCTTACGAACAAACATTTCTTCATATTCAGTATCTCTGAGGTGCTAGACCGTTACCAGTGCTGTAATGCAGTTGAGGGAGGTGTCTCAGATGATCTGAAAATGAAAGTAAGCTATTTCTCAGTGTTGACATAAGTGTTCTACTGCTGATTCGTGTCATTTTTCTGCGGGGGATAGTCACATAGAAGTGTATCTTTCTGTGAGGTGTTGGCTTTATGTAATTCGTTTTTTAGTGTTTCGAAGAGATCTGAATTGGCTTATAATGTCTTTTAGCGTTTACATTATTTTTTATTTTTTATTTTTATTTTTTAAGTTTGAGCCCTGAATTGCTCCTAAGATGCAAGATTTGTGTAATTCTTCGGCCTTTCCAGTGAATTTCATTTCACCCTCTATGACCTGTTATCCCCATGCTTCAATTCAACAGAGCACTGTTGACAGAGATCGGTGCCAAAGCTGTAGATTGCCTTGAAAGAATAAGTCTTGCCGTCACATTCTCTGTTACTACCTTCAGACTGAAGTATGCATATTCATGCGTACTACATTAGGTTTGAGGTGCTCGCACGACGTCATTTTTCAAGATGGGAGGGAACACAATTAATGGGATTGTGTACCCAGTGTTAGGATATTTTGTCTGCATGTACCCTGATAACTGCCCCTTTTTTTTCCTCTTGACACAGTGCGAATTGGCTTGTTCTAGCGTACAGAAAAGCACAGAACTGGCACAAACAGTTCAGAGGTAAGGCCCCTGTGTTTATTCGATGTTCTTGGGCAGTAATGAGAATTTCAAAGAATTTATATGTCACCAGGTGTTTGGAAAGTCCAAATTCTGATGAACTATCTGTAGAAGATTTGCTTCAACTTGAGGAGCAACTTAATGCTGCTCTCCTACATACCAGAGCTACAAAGGTTGATTGCACGCCACCACACCTTTATCTCATCCGCTCTTTCTGATTTGTGCTGGTGGCATGTTTTTTGTAACCAAGCAGTATCATTGTCCTACTAGCTTCCACTCATTTTACCTACTTCTGCTTGTTCCTTTCAAAAGTGATAGGCTTTTGAAGATTCTGCATCTTATGCCCAATGTCTCCAAACCTCGTGGTATGTTGTAGTTTGGTTACTACTAAATCGAAAGGACAGCTGAGCTCATCAGTAGAAATTGTAGGATCAAATGCCTCTCGTTCTCTTAGCTTGTGATGATCTTGTTTTTTCCTTCTGTTCGCATGAGGATCTGTAGATTCGTGATTGATACCCTAGTTTTTATGCTGCTTGCAGACTCAGCTGCTGGTGAATTCCAAGATGAATCTCCAGAAACAGGTATGGATTTCTGGATAATTCTTGGATACCTTTATCTCATTTTTTCAAATTCTGAATTCTGAGTGGTAGGAGTAGAATTGAACGAGGGCGATCTTTGATCATAAATTTGTTACCCTCTATGTGTCATGCTGCTTCGAGAGTAATTTCTTTGCTTGTTCAAAAGCAGACATGGTTTGATTCTGTCGGCTTCATGGAGCTCAACTTGCTTACAAGTTACTCTGACCCTCAAACCTGGGTTGAGCAACAACTTTCAGCTAAGATCTTCTGTCTGTCAAAATTTATCTCACCAAGCACGTCTTAAATTCCTATTCATTTCCCCACGTTCAATCCAGCTTCTTGTGCATAAATTGCCTTGAGCTTTACAGACCTTCCCCATTGTGGCCTTCAGATGTCCAGTCAACAAGTTTTCCATTGCCTTAATCAGCACATTTCCAATTTGTCTCCATGGTATTTGCCTTTTAGAGTTGCTCCGTTGTGTCCACCTATGCCGTCTCCTATTTGTCTATCCTCCTGTACCACTCTGATAGTCTGACGGTCGTCTTTGTTTGTTTGTTTGTTTTCTTTTTCCTTTTTCCTTTCTCTTTTTTCTTTTTCTTTTTTTTTTGGGGGGGGGGGGGGGGGGTGCAGCAGGGTTGTTCGTAGCTTCTGATACTTTTGTTCTGCTTTACTTGGTCCTAGCATTGCAGCCATTGATCCCAAGAAGATGGCCGTGCGTGCTTAATAACTCGCAGCTTCGGAAATAGGAATGATACAACGAAGAAGAGATATACCCAATCAAGAGAGGAAAAGATTGTGCCTGCATCAGGGTCAGTTGCATCGAGTTCTGAGCAAGATGGCTTTGCTGCTGTATTTGCCCTTGCCTCGCTGGTCTATCTTCAGGATCTTTTAGCTTTCTTGCTATTACGTTGTTTTGCTCCTGCAATAACTTTGCCTGCAATTGCAAATTGATACATCTTAAGTTAGCCAAACCAGCAAGCATAGCAAATGAAAATGGGAAAAAAGCCACTAGACTTTGCATATGAGTAAGACTAGTTATGCCTATTTGTCACTTCTGATCCCACTGCAGCTGTCTGGATTTAGTGGCGATAACTTACAATGACCTGATGTGAAAAGTGGTTTTCTAGAAGGTAACATAGTAGCAACTTCTCTTACTTAACTGCGAGGATAATTTCTGACTTGAGATTACTGAAACATCCAACAATGCTATTGTATATGTTCTCTGGTAATTCATTACAGGTTATTCCGCTGTGGATTGAAACTATTACGGTCAGAACTTATGCAGATCTAGTCTTACCTTTTTCTGGAGCTCTGATATTGATTCATGCATCTGTTGGTTCTGCAAACAGATGAAAAAAAAATCAACAGCCAAGTTAAGCATCCATGATCTTCGTTATGAATCATGCTTTGAAAGGTGTAATACTTCAGAATCAACTCATCCTTCCTGGATGTTAAATACCTTTCGGGTTCGTATCCTCTTCAGAGCAGCGTCGACCTGTTGCTCTAGATGTTGGAGTTCCTTCAAACTCAATGACTCGATTTCTTCTCCAACATAGTTCCTGAAAACAAATATCCAAGTCTCAGGCAACACACCCCGTTCCGGCAACTGTTAAGCGTAAATTGTTTCAGACAAGTCACATGCATAAAGAGTAGAACACCATGTAATTAACTGAAACAAAAATACAGGTTATATATATCCAAGACATGGTATGATTAGAGTTGGTGCAATACTAGACCTCAACGCCAAGAAAACTATATTCTGTTCTGGGTGAGGATATCCTAACATATAAATGATAATCCTTTACTAATCAGGACTTCTTTTTAGGTTGAATTCCTTGACGAACAAGACTTGAACTCTTAAACAATGTAGATATGTACCTCATATTCTTTTGCAAAACTTCGAGCTTGGAAACCAATTTAGGATACTCCAGAGACCAGCTGACCTGTGAGATATCAGTTAAGTGTCACAAGTAGAACATCAGAGATGCTGTGGAATGCAGGTACATTGACTAACTCGGACATGATCAGTATCTAAATTAGTTGAGTGCAATCGCTAGATTACCATAAGCTACAAGCATAATGTTTCTGCATCTATATATATGCCCAGCCGGAAATGGAGAACTTTTGTGACTCACCTGTGTTTGTTCAGAGTTTACTAATTGCCGCTCCGCTGAAGAATGTCTATCGTACCGTTCCAAGATCTTTTCCATGCTGTCATACATTGAGGAATATTATCAACTTGAATGAACATATACATCATAAAGTATTTTTTTCTAATTGGTAATTTTAGGAGCAAGTCCAACCATGAGTTGTATGCGACGTTATACCTATAATTTAAAATCAGATTGCAAAAACAGCGCTTCAATGATGAGATAAAACTGATTTTATATTTGAAATCAAATATAAGTGTAGTTATCTTTACCACATCATCAATAATTTCAAATTTTCAAATTTTCTCATTTTCAGAAAAAAAATTAAAGGTTATAAAATTACTTGATAAATGAAAAAAAAAACACAAAGGTGTACTTGAAAAAATTAGTTGAATATAAAGATAAAAAATTGGGTGAAAAAAATAATTGGTCATAATTTTGAAAAGTTTATAATGTGTTGCAATTTTGGTGAAAAATTTACAAAAAATAACATCGATACTTGAATTATGTTAGATGAATGATAAAAAAAATGATAACGAGTTAGAATTTAATAAAAATGAAATATTTTACGCGTAAAATAGCATCAAAAATTGAAGATACGATTGTATAATTGATGCTAAAAGTATTTTTTGATGTCAAATCATAATAATAATTATATTTATTTTAACATTAAGGTTGGACTTGCTCTATCAATCTAATGTAAGAACTCCTTATGTATATTTATTGGATATGTGAGGGGAGCATTCAAGCGACTACACAACAATATTAACCGCGCAACATTTCCTAAACATGGGAGGACAAGTAGGACTCCACAGACAAAATTTACCCTCTCAACAACATTTTTTTTTTCTATTCATGATTTAAACTCGAAATCTCGATCTTAACATGAAGAGGAGTGTTAACATATGTTATAAACCTTTTATTTTTTAAATTTTTGGTAAATTTGATTTCTCCACGAACACCAAGAAATATATCTCATGATGAATACAGGATCTACTGGTTAAAATTAACTGCGTCAATAGAAAAACGAGGTTGCATAGCCCAAGTACTATAAAAAGGTGGTCCAATAATGAATGCAAAAAATGACTTCTTGCAACCATAATGAGAAGTCATACGTTGTAATTTAAATGTAAGTGCCGCTGGTAAATAGATGTCCTAGGATGACTCAAGAACACACATAAATCACTATTTATTTTACTATAAAAGGAGCTACTACATAAGTGTGCATCCCTATGCTATGCTTGGTGTGATTGTGAACCTCAAATGATAGTTGACTATATGCATGTTCATCATTTTTGTCATTGTGATACGAAAAGTTAACAGCAACTACAGCGACATGGCCTCTCCTTTTCGCTATATATATGTTTGATCGATCCATATGTCTAACTCGAATGTTTCATGTATAACGATTGTTCCGTGACATAATTAGTTGGGTATTGAAATTAGAGACAAATTGAACGAAATTATATATAACAAGTACTTCTGGAAGGAGTATAAAACTTCACCTAGCATGTTACTGACTTATACTAGCTAGAGGCTTATCTTTTGTTTAGATCCTGAAAGGATCATCTTGTACTGCAATTATGTATAAATAAAATTAAGCCAGAAGAAGCTTAATTTCGTTTGTGCCAAACAGACTCTTAATTGCCCATTCCAATCACCGTATTATTATACTACTAGTTAATGAAACAAGTACTATTAGAATACAATTCCGCTTTACACACTCACGAAAAACAATAGTTCTTGCATATGGAGTTCTATTGAATCTTAGCTTGTCAGGCAATATTTATAGTACCACGTCGTCTCAGTATTTATCTTGAGTGACAATAGTACTGATTGAGTAATGTGTCACCCTTTAGTTGGTTTGATTTCGTATCAACAACATAAATAAAAAATACTCCTATGTGAAGTACAATACAAAATGTCAGATAGGAGTGTTTGTGTTTCTATTGAGCAATCATTGTACGTGTAATAACCACAAAACCACTGGACTAAAAAAGAAACCATCGGACAATACATGGAATGCAGTCCATGAATGGAATATATTCTCACGAAATTCAAGATAAAAATTTTAAAAAGATAAGTTTGTATACTGTATTTGTTTATACTAGGATGCAATAATGAATCAAAAGTAATCACTAACAACAATCCTCAGATAATGATTAAAATAATTGTCTATGTAAAAAAGGACATAAAATAAACAAATTCAAGAACTAAATACATCTTACTCAAAGGAAATGCATCAACAAGATTTGAAAACAAAAATCAACATCAAACCATTCGATCAGACTCTTTATCAATGAAATGAAAACAAAAAATAAAAATCTAACAACTTTGCCTAACATACCATAAATATGATGAAAAGTAAAATTACAAACATGGTTAGACTGTAATTCAGGTTCTAGGGCAAAAAAGAAAAGGCAAGAAAAAAGTTACCAGCACAGATGGGACATGAATTACCTAGAATCAGTAGCATACTCATGGAGCTTCCCCTTGGTAGAGAAGACGATCAGAGCAACCTCAGCATCACACAACACAGAGATCTCATGTGCCTTCTTCAACAAACCCGACCGTCGCTTCGAGAAAGTAACCTGCCTGCTTATCTTGTTCTCGATCCTCTTCAGCTGAACCCTTCCTCTCCCCATTACACTCAAGCTACGATTGCGCCCTTTCGCGTAAACACGAATTAAAGTATAACTAGTTGGAACCCTAGATTTTTGCAAGGTAAAGTGGGGGAGAATGAGCTGATATTGTGTTCTCTATGTTTCTGACGTTAGTGAGAGAAGTGAGGTTGGAAATATATAGAGGGAGGAAAGATGAGAGATTTCTTGGGAGGAAAAGGAAAGGGAAAGAAATGGTGGGTGGCAATGCAATATTTGGAGTGACCGGTGAAGGACTTTGTTGTCGTCTTGAGATTGGTTGGACAGGACAATGGAACAGACACTTGTGATGTCCAGTGCTACCCCGGACACCACATAAATTACGACTTATCACGATAATTATAATATCTCAAAATTTTATATTTTAAAAATATATTAAATATATATATAAATTTCATTATTTAGTAAGAAAAATACTTACGAGTAAATATAATCAAATAATAATGTTATATCTTTTTTTAAAAATATATATAACATACGTACATTATGAACACGTGAATAAATATAACGAATAGATAACGTTATAACACGCGAATAATTGACGTTAACGTTATGTTATAATGTAACGTTATAACGTTAAGAATATTACACGTTAGGGATATTCATTTTAATCCCAAAAAATTTAGATTATTAAATGAAATACGATATTAATATTTTTGAGATAATTAAATCGACACGAAATAATTAATGAAAGACAATATTATAAAAATGGGATAAATAATAGTTCGATGAAAACTTGATGAGGGTATATTTTTATCCCTCTGCACGCTGCAAAATTTTCTCACCTGTAGCTCGTTTGCCTGCACGCTAAAATGACATCAGTGCACGATACGAGTACCTGACATATCTCATAATGCTGTCCCTGTATGAAATTACCTTAAGAACACCAAACTCCCTTCTTCCCTTCACGCAGCATCACACCTTCACAACACCACCACTATGCCTCCTCCACGACCAACACCACGACTCCACCATCATCGACCACCACCACAACCACCCTCATAATACCCTCGACAACATCACCCTCACCATCACCGAGTTTCTCGTCTCGTTGAGCCGAGACCAAGATGAAATTCACCGTCACCCTTTCCACCATTGACGCCACCATACCTCCGGCCACCGCACCACCTCGGCTAGCCACCAAACTATCTCCTTGACCACCAGATCACCACCGCAGATATCCTCCAACACTGACGTGGCCAAACCAAACACCACGACCAACACCACACCTCCACCATTTTTGCACCACCATCGTGCCGTCGTCGTCGCGCGAACTTCTACGCTTGACCATGACAACCACCGACCCTCTCGAGCTTACACCTATCACCACCACGCCATCGCGACACCACCATCACAGCCACACACCTCCCCCACGCACGAACCACTGTCACCAAACTCACATAGCTTTGCCACCATCAACCACAGCGTTCCGGCAGTGTTCTCTGACCACCAAGGAGTCCAGAGAGGTGGTGTCAAATAGACAGTGAAGGTAGTGAGGTTCGGGCATCTTGGGTTTCGATGTTTGGACATAAACAAGTTTAAAACACCTTAATGAAGCTTTTTCGACGAACTTCCGGCCAAGGTTTGACAATCAGCGGTGACTGAGTGTGGCAGAGCAAGGTGAAGCGCCTTGATAACGTCGGGTGTCGAAGCTTTCCGAAGACATTCCGGCCACCAGCAATGACGACGACGGGGACAGAGCGGTGACGGAAGTCGGATGACGAGGTGGTGACCTTGGGTGTCGAAGGTTCTAAGATTTCTAAAGGTTTCTTTAACCTTAAGTAAAACTAAGGTTAAACACGCTTCAAAAATAACCTAACCCCTCTCGATCCATTTTATGCTTAATATTTCATTAATATGATGTGTTATGATGATTATACTTGTTTTACTTGATTGATGGTACCGTCAGGAGGACGATGATATATTTGTTTGCTTGATTGATGTGTTGAGATGATGACGGAACTAAGGTTTCGCTAATATATGCACGGGTGCATGTATTAGGTTAGGAGACACTATTAATGCTTATTACGATCCCAAAATATCATGGGTGTGCTTCGTTATATATGTGTATGCTTGGTGTGGTGATACAATGAATTATACTTGATCACGGGGTTTATGTACTAAAAGGATACTAATTAAATATACTATGGGGGATCGGGTTGTAATAATAAGCCTTGATATTAGGATCGAGACTGGATAAATTGTTTTACATGTTTGATATGCGATGTGGGATATTGGGGTTGAAATGGGTTAGAATACGCACCATTATAACATATATATCCTCTCGGAAAATAAACGAAAACGACCTCTAAATGCTTACATAAAAAGGACACGAGGAGGTATGCTTTGGTTTCATTATCTTAAGTGATAGAAACTAACAAAAAAATAAAACAATATATATGTGTCCTTAAGTTGTGAAGGTCGAGTATAGGGCGTCCCTTCTTGGATCCGTTAGATCGTTGATCATTTTCCTTGAAAAATCTTATGAAGGTTGAGCATAGCGTCTCTTTCTGGGTCTGGCGTGATCTTTTTATATCCTTTGGAATTGTCATGAAGAAGGTCGAACTTGATATTCCTTTTTAAATCCATTGAGATATATATCATTCATTGTTTTTGTAAATAAGCCTGGATGACTGTTAAAATATTATTTTTTGAGTCATCGTCATGGACTGGGAACTAGCTAGGAAGCGATGGGCATCCCCCATTCTCTTAGCATATATGCGCACCTAAGGTGCAAGGCGACGCACGGAACATGCAGGTGCGAAAATATAATCCCATTGAATGTGCACATAAGGTACAAGACGACACACGAAACATGCAAATACGGAAACATATTCCCATTGAATGCGCACATAAGGTGTAAGATGACGTACAAAACATGCAGGTACGGAAACATAATCTCATAGATAGCCCGTCTGACAATTGACGTCATATTTCTGTACTTTGAATCTCTCATGTCTTTGGACTTGAGTCATGGACTCGGGATAATAAGAATAAAAAGACAAAAAAGATATAAAGATATATAAATGAAAGTACTGTTTGATATGATGTCAATATTTTCTATAAATTACAAAAATATTTTAGTGGGACTCACCGATTCGTCATAGTCGGAGGAGTGCCCTGCAAATGAAACTCATATACTCTGACGATGGCATATTAGCACCTCTGAATCTAACTTTCAAATTATTCGTCAAATGGCGAAGATAATAAGAAAATGGATATTTCGGAAATATTTCGGGAAAAGCTTACAAAAAGGCTTTGATTACGATTACAGACAAAATTGATCCTTTGTCCGAAAGAAATTACTTGACAAAGCTCCGAAAGAAACCAATGCCAACTAGAATACGTCTTCTTATCAACCGCAACAAATCCTATTGGGAAAAGTCCTACAAAGAAATTTATATTAATAATATTCATATTTAAAATGCTACAAGAATCATAAATAAAAATACGCACTGTTTCAATTATACAAGCACACTGTTGAAAATAAATAAGTGCGTCTCTTTAAAACAAACAGAGCACCTGACTAAAAATACAAAAAAAACAATAATTATTAACGAAAAAAAATACATACCCCTATTTGCATCTTTTTCAGTAGCTCCTACTATGACTTCGTTGAAATCACCCTTAAAAAATATGCCATCAAGGAAAATCAAAAGTCTACAATGATTTAAACCGACGTTCGAAGCATGAAATGAAACAAATAGTCTGTAAAAAAGATTTGATCCTTCTTCCGTGGTAAGTGTAACATGACTTCCTGGAATGGTACTAATAAATGCCTGAATATATGACTTCAACTTCAAAAACGACTCGGAAGAATCACCACCAAGCATCATCTTCGTCTTCTTTACGGTTTTTCATGATTTCTTATATGACAAATCAAAACCATAGATGGGTTCTGACCAGCTTCGTATTAAAATTAGGGCCGTGACGTAATATTTCCAAAAGAGACTTAGCAAGCCATTCCGTCTTCATGGACTTCATTGAACCCACTGAAAAAAAAACAATTGTACACAAGTGTGGACATTATTTAGCTTCCTTATTAAAAATGACTTATTATAAGAACACAATGAAGTCTTAACAAACCATTGACAATCATCATCTTTCTTAAAACAGATCGCATGAATCCTATCGTTCTCATTCCTCTTAAAAGTGTATCGAAATCCAACTTCGTTTGCATAAAGTGCAAGAGATTTCCTGAACTGCTTTGCGCCATTAGGAAAAAGTTGGCCAACATTTTGAATCAAATTTGACCAATGAGAAGAACGCAAGGGGTGATCACAATTGCTCGACGAACCAACATCCAACTGAAGCAACGACTCACGCACAACATCACCAAAATCATCATTTATCTTAGAATGTTGATTGTGATTGAAAATTTGAGTCCCAAAAATCCGTGAACCAGCAGAAAATCCCAGGTGCACTGAATCATTACAAAGACACACTGTTTGAGATTGTGACACATTGTCAGTACTCAGGCGCACTGTTTCTTCAAACTGGCGCACGGTTTCATTTCCAGAATCAGAAACCACACTCAAACCACAACGATCCAAACCCATTCCTCACACACAACATTCACATCAATTGATGATAAACAATGACATTTTGAGAGCTCAAACAACATCATCAAATCCTCTTGATCATTCAATAAACATCGTTCATGACGCGGAATTGAATAATACAAATTGAATTCATTCGATGAGGAGATTTTGAAATGATCTCGTATCTTTTCTATAACATATTCAAATCAAAATCCGAATGGCATAAAAATAAACGAGATATAGAATCAAATGTACAAACAAAGATAATCTTCTCATCCATTACAAAAGGATCACAAATAATGATCAAGATGACAATGGCAATATCGAACAAATTTCATTCTTGATCATGGTTTTTGTCATCGATTTCGAATGAGAAATCTGCACAAAAATATATATTCAATAAAAAAAAAAAAAGAATGAAAAGGAAGACAATTAAGGCAATAACCACGAGTTTGGTTGAGAAAAATGGAAAGTGTATGAAATGAAAAATATTTTACCGGATTGTATCAAATGAGAACTATTTTATAAAACATGTATCTTAGGGAATTTTTTGAAAAGTATATCTTATTTGAATTATATCTTTATCCCTTTAAATTTAACGTGAATATATGGACTGACAAATAAATTGAATTGATGAATCTTTTTCTTTTAATTTGATTATTAATTATATTATTTTTTAATTTATTAATGTTTAGTCAGAATGATCTATTTGCATCATATATAGAATAATTTCACTTGGTAAAAAATGCCTAAATATAAAAATATCCGATCTTAAAAATCTATTCAGATAACATAGTCATTTGATAAAAAAATTACTAAATTTAAAAATATCCGACCTTAAAAAAATATTTAGACATCTCTTGATAATAAAAAAAAACTAAATCTATAAATATTCAACCAAGGTGCAACCTCTCTCGCTTTGAATATAGTAGACTAGTCTATCCGCAGTTCATTAGCACCGAACAAAAAAAAAAAAAAAAAAAAGTTTTGATCGCATAATAGAAAAGAGATGTGATATAATTTTGTTATCTGATATAATAATGATAAAATAGTACTCCTTTCGTATGAAAAAAGTACAACAATTTTCTTTGTGAAAGATAAGAATCATATTCTTTGTGAAAGACTTAAGAAGAAAACTATTATATTATATTCGTTCGTTTTTAATAATGATAAAATTAATATTTAATATTATTTGTAGAGGTTATACATATTTGATTTAAATGTTTAAATCCTAAAAATCAATCAAAATATATTAATTTTATTGAATCAATCTTTTTATTTAAATTTGACTATTATATATTTATTTTTTAATTTATTAATATTTAATCACAACCGTTATAGAAAAAATTGAACGGTCAATATTATAAGATCTCATTTGAAGATATAATCATCTCTATTTGCTTAATATATATGGTATTATAAAAAAAAAGTATGGAATTGATTTTAAATCAGTCAATTTGACTGTTATAAGTTGAAAAATTTATACTATATATTTATATAATATAAATTTTTTAATTTATATAAAAAGTAAAACTTATAATATAAAATCAGTTAATACATTATCACAAAATCAATCTCAACGCATCCTACTGTAAATTACTTGCTCTCAAGGGGTGTGCAGAAGAAGAAATTACTTATATCGT
This sequence comes from Drosera spatulata, assembly GCA_035668315.1. Taxonomy (NCBI): domain Eukaryota; kingdom Viridiplantae; phylum Streptophyta; class Magnoliopsida; order Caryophyllales; family Droseraceae; genus Drosera; species Drosera spatulata. The sequence goes on from JAOVYX010014654.1 coordinate 94,519, forward strand.
TCAAATTTGTTAGCTTGAAATAGGATCCCACTATTTCTAGATCAGGAAAGTGGAGGATCAACCATTGTAGTAGCTATTATAGTTTGGCCCCTTCTCCATCTTTTTCTTTGATGTATCCCTACATGGACCAGCACTATTTGCCAGTTAATTTATCAGATTCACGAAAAAATCTCGTTACGACATGATTAGTAGCTCTGAATTTTATGACCATCCGCATAAGATTTATATCATGTAAGTGGGCTGCTGTCCGCCTCATAGTTTTTTTAAAAAAAATATTAATTTAGTTTTTTCATGTGATAGAAACAACAATTAATTCTCATCAAAAGAACGTGAGATTATTAAATATTGTACTTTACTTCTTATATATTGTATTTTAATAAATGTATATTCTAGATTTCTAACAATGAGCATGCTGTTAGATCAACGAGCAGTAAATCCATCTTTCAGATGTATATAGGACAATGACTTAGCAGTCGTTTGCCATATATGATATTTATATTTGACCGGCCTAACTCCTATGTCATGTCAACCGGCTAGGAACATGCCCAGATGCATACCATATAGAACTACGTACTTTAACTAGCTCAAAAAAGAGGTGAACAGTAAAAAAGGATTGGAAGTTAGTGCAGTCAACTTGGCTGTATAAATTAAAATCAATGAATACATGGATCTACCTCAGTTAGATTAATGTTTAGTACAACCTTGTAAATGAATGAATGAGACAGGCAATAAGCAATGCTAATATTAATGTATTGTATGGTCCTTACCCTTGGAAGTAGTTATTGTCTTAGGCCAACTAATTGTACAAATTTAGCCGAAAAACCAATGGCCTTCTTTGGGAATATGGTCCCTCTCATGATTCTACATAATTTTTCATTTTAAGAAAAATATTGTCATCACTTTTCGACTCATCAGTTGATATTTTATACTACATCATACTGTAATTATTTTGGTGCTACAGTATTTAATTTGTTCACGCACCGGCCCTGTCAAGAAGAATGATTTAATGATAAGCTATTTTTTTTTCTAATCATGTGATTAATAGTTCAATATTTTTGTAGAACATAAAAATCCAGTCTCTCCAACTTCCATATTTTCCAGTGTAAACTAATTTGACCTGCTTCGGTATTTTCCATTTCACAACAGAAGTACCTACTTCTATATCTAGATTTTGAGGGATGAGTTATAGAAGGGATACAAAATAACAAACCGTCAACTAGTCTAATGTTAAGGAATAGAAGGTACGAGGTAGATCGTATATAAATCTTGCCCCGTCATTCACATTTTAACAGTAGATTCAGCATCAAATTTTTATAGTATGTTTGGATCATATAATAATGTCGAGAATAGTTTACCCACTTCGAATAAAACAAAAAATATTATAACAACATATATATGGGGAAATTGTTCCTATTGTATGCAGAAAAGAATTGTTACAAGAGCAGTTTTTACCTTTCAAAATTTAAAAAATCAAATTTAAAATTTAAAAAATGTTTTAAATAATCATGTGGCAGGGATGTTCCTGCAACCATTTTCTCCCCGTTGCATGCAGCAGGAACCATATCCTCTATATT
>JAOVYX010014655.1:0-25807 GCA_035668315.1 Drosera spatulata
TAATTCATAATATATAACATGAAATTTTATTAATGAAATTTAAATTATATTACACACTTCGACGTATTTTTCCCGAAAAAACTTAAACATAATAGCATGTGATAAAACTTTTTTAAGTGTTCTGCGATGGATCCGTCGCAGATACGCTGTGTCCCAATACTTAGGAAAAATTTAAGAAAAAAAGTTTGCATAAAGTTTGGTTTTACGACGGAATCCGTCGTAAAAACTTAATCCACTGAACAAATTTTTGCCTGTACATCGCTGCGACGGATTCCGTCGCAGAACATTGTGCTGCTACGACGGATCCATCGCAGATACTCTGTCTTCCCACACTTAGGAAAAATTTAGTGGAAAAAGTTTGCATAAACCTTTTATTTTTACGACGGATATTGACTTTCCGTCGTAATTTTGTTTCTTTCAATTTTCTTTTTCTCATCTTTTTTTTGCGACGGATCCGTCGCAAAAAAAACATTTAGCGACGGAATTAATCCGTCCCAGTTTTTTGCCGTCGTAAAAGCCCTTTTTTTTGTAGTATAATTATCAATCTTCATCCCATAATTTTTACAATATTTATGTATTTTATATTATTACATATATATAGATATAATATTTCGTTTTAATATCAAATCATGTTTGATCGTCCCGTAACAAGTATTCGATTAAAATATGTAATTTATTTAATCATTGATATTTTACGATAAATTTATAGAAAAAAATTATGTTTGATCATCGTATGACATGAATCAAACTTTATCTCGATATTAATGAAAAATTAAAACGTTATAAAATAAATAAGACATTAGGAGTATTAATTAGATCATTGCACAACTACCTGCGCTAATGTAATTCATATAAGAGCCATTTATATAAAACAACAGAAAAATAAAGCTACAGTAACTTCTTTGTTTTTATACTGCATTTCTTGTGGTGCACGTACAAGATCAGCAAAGGATTTTTCTACGTGGAAGAAAAATACACCAATATCAGCGAAACTATATTTATATTGGTGCAGCTAGCGAGCAGCCCTATAAGAGTAGTGTCGAGTTTAAATTGAACACTGATTTTTCTTTTCACCTCGACATTTATGGATGGATGACTAAAATTTATGTTTCAACAACACGTTCTTAGAATCGCTTTCAATCTCTTTCCTATCACAACCTTTATCAGTGATCACTTCCAAGTAACTTACTGGCATTCCAAAGCAATCCTTAAACTTTTCAAGACAACGAAGTTAATCCGATGATAGTTATACATTGAGCAGGCTAAGGTTTTTGTCGATACACCATAAGTTGAAGGGATATAGTTAAGGTTCACTTATTGTTAGTTAATTTTGAATGAAGCACATCTTTCTACATTACGTAAACAACATCTTTCTTACATCAACAACTTACACTTGAGCAGCGCAATTGCACCTATGCTTACACTAAGCGTCATTCACGTAGTTATTAACATGTTAGGCTCAAAATAACGGCACATATCGGGAAGTCTAAGAAAGACATTTTGACGTGTACCAATCACATATTTCCAGAAAAGGAATAGTAATAGTAATAGTTGAGCATCTTTTCCATTCAATTTCAAATCAAAACTACACGTGGAAGACGGTCAATTGCTTTGAACTCTATCAAAGTCTAATCTATCTATGTATAATGCATCTTTAAAATGACATAAAATTAACCTTTCGTCTCTTTCTACTTCTAAGTTAAGGATATACATGCTACAAGTATAACCCTTCTGATTTTCAAATACTAGCTCTTTACATTGTGTTTGAATACTAGCTAATAGAAATTTTAATTTTCAAATGCTACATTGTGTTTGAATACTACCTAATAGCTCATTGATTCTTTGGAGGATTCGACTGTTAATTTTTCTGGTGGCGTAGTTCCTTCTAATTGTGAAGGTGTTACGGCCAGAGTGATACTCTAAGGTCGGTAGATAAGAGTTGTGATGTGTCTAGGGAACCAGTATCCGCGGCTGCTCTTACAATTCTCAAGCGTGTTGAGTCTTTGTCCCGATATTCTCAACGTCTTCTCTTGAAAGCGATTTGTTGATCGGGCGAAGGTTTATGGGGATGAAACTATTTGTTTTAGTTGCAACTTGATGAAGTTGTTGGCTAATGATTTAAAGCAGAAGGCGGCGAGGATCTGCGGAGTTTCTATTAGGAAACACCGGCTCGTTTAGCTTTGGGAGTTAACTATTGTGGGGTTTGGAGTATGCTGGCGATCCGGGTGCATAAGTTTGATGACCAGGTGGCATGGTGTGTTACTGAATTGTGATTATTTGTTGGCTTAGCGTTCTTTGTTTTGTTTGTGACTATGTTTTGGCCAATCTCCGTAAGTTATGGATGTTGGAAAATTGGATCGTCGGAATCAAAATATATCGAGAAATGTAAATTCTAATAAGAGTAAAATATTATAAACTCGTACATTTTGTAAAAACAATCACATTCTCAAAGTACTTAGTATTCTCAAATTATACCACACTTTTACTTGGACACACTCTAGATGCACAACGTTTTTGTATTTAAGTGCCTAACACTTATTTTCTCTAGGCTCTAAGCTTGCTTTACTTGAATTTCGTGTTGTTGTTGTGATGTTATTACAAGAAAGATTTTCAATCCTTATATAGATATTAGGAAGTTTATGCATATGTGAAAAAACATAAAAAAAATAAGGAAGAGAAGTAGATGAATACTGATAGGTGGTGGACGGTGTGATCGGTGGTGGACTTTATTGGCTCTTGCCTTTTGGCAATTATTGTACCTTTAATTATCAAAAAAAATAAATATATATATATATATATAATTTTGTCTGCCTACAACAAAATCTTATTACTATAGTCTTAGTAACTATTCTTTTCTATAGAAAGTCATGCATATTGCCTATATCTACGGTACAATTCGTCCATTCTAAGGGAGGCTCACTGGAATACATCAGTGAAGTTCCCGTAATCTTCCTCGCCGTAGGGGAATGGCATGCTCAGTGGAGAAAACATTGAAAGATCTTCATGCATCAAGTTCTCGTGAAACCTGAATTGATCATAAACATGATTGTTCCCAGTAGTATGATCATGATCAACCCAAGGATTATGATTCGCGATTGGCAATGCCGATGATGACTCTTCTTCGAGAAGGGCGAATATCTCAGACAAGTTGTGATCACCTTCGAGAATCCATTTATCATGATCATAGCTCGTAATGGATTGCTCCGCTTGGTTATTTTGGCTAATAGATTCAGAGCATGTGGTGGAGGGTTCGCTCGAGGAGGAAGCAGGTGGTGGTGGGAAAAATGGACTGCTTTCTAAGATCTGTGCCACGATTGTTTCACATATATTAGATAACGGATTGTGTTCTTGAGTGCAAACCTCAGTGCTAAGTTGTTGATGTTGGTGGAGGTGCTTCGCTCGCTTCTTGAGATGAGTGTGCCAATGATTCTTTATCTCATTGTCTGTCCGTCCAGGCAAATACGCCGCTATTCTTGACCACCTAATGATCGCAGAAAGTTTCATTACATTGATATATATGTGTGTGTATAAGATTGACATTTGAGTCAAATGATTTGACAACATCCTCATGAAACAGAACAAACTGCTGCATATTTGTTTACAGATAGTTTATCTTGAGATGAGTTGTGATATCTGATGTGCTTACTTGTTTCCAAGTTTATCATGTAACTTGAGGATGAGATCTTCCTCTTCTTTGGTGTAGTCGCCACGCTTCACATCCGGCCTTAAATAGTTGATCCAACGTAGCCTGCAACTCTTCCCGCACCTCTTTAACCCTAAGAAATATATCAATGAATCCATGCCAAAACGTCATCAATTCATTACACTTCTAATTCATAACTATTTAATGAAGGACGTATATGTTCGAATGCCGAAGGATGATGCTATTCTATTCTATAGAATCGACAACATGAAAGATTGACAGGAACTGATTCATATATACGCAAAAACAAACCGCGAGCGCAAGAAGCTAACAAGAAATTATCGAACGTGTATAATCTATGCACGTACATACCAGCAGCTTTAGGAAGCTCGCGCCAATTCCAGTGCCCGTGCGCGAGCACATAATCCCGCAGCTTGTTATCTTCCTCTTGACTCCACGCACCTTTCTTGATGCCATATTCGTCATAAGTTGGAGTTCTCACCATCTCCTCAATTGTTATATTGACTCTTCTTCTTTGTCTTCTCTTCTCTTCCTATCTCTCACTTGTTATTTCTCTGTAGTTTCTTGGTGCATGTGCATAGAAGACGCGAACGTGCAAGTCATATTTATAGGCATTGCACAGCCCAAAATAAAACTAAAAGATTAAAGAACAGAAGACCAAAATGGTCCTTACATGGCAAGTGATCCAACATTCTGTCGTTTACCATGAACTAGTACCAGCTTGGACTATTCCTCACTGGCTTGAGATGCGGGCTCTTCTTGTATTGCAGTCTTAAAATTTTTCATATTGACAATCTGATCAGCTTAAACAAAAACAAATTTGTATAATCTCAATCTCCAAAATCATTATTTTTTATTACATGAGAAATTATCTGATTATAAATAGTGATTATCCTTTATCATTGTATTCATAATTAGTGATCAATTCAATATATGATATCATTATCATCCAATCGCCTTATCGAAATTGGACTCATAAACAAGAAACTGAGCTCATAATTCATGGTACTTCTGGATGCAGGGAGAATTGAAGTGGTCATTTCCCAATTTGTGATGGCGGTTTGATCCGACAAACCATCATTCGACCATGTCAAAGAATTAGTTTGATATATTATTATTATTATTATTATTATTATTATTATTATTATTATTATTATTATTGTGTGAAAAGAAGAAATATTTATTTAGATGAAACATATGGACAGGGTGTACCTACGAATGTCAGGGCCCATGAGTTTCACTTGCGAATATAATTCCAATTTATCAAATAGTGCACACATACAAGTCCACACACCACAGTTTAACGTAACGTATTCGTCTAATGTGGACTCTGGAATTCCCATACAAAGTTACATTACATGCTTCTAGCACTGCTCTGTTATTCCATGCATGAATGTGAAATTCTCTTTTTTCACATTCCTTTTTGCTTGAAAAAAGTCACTCGCCCAACTAACGGGTTTTCTTGAAAGGTGACCTTTAGTTTATTTTAAGAGTCAAAGCATAATCTTAATTTTGAAGTCTTAAAATTAGATTTTATTGATAAATAAGAATCATGCATGAAAAGATTAAAGATAATAAATCGAGAGAATTGATAACACACGACACACAAATTAACATGAAAAACCTGAATACCGAGAAAAAATCCACTACACACAACCACAAACCGAAATAGCAAAATAATACTATGTAAAAAGAGGATTACAAATCGTATTAGATCGTTTCTAACTTGTCAGATCGACTGATATTACATGGGTTATATTTATAAATCCACAAAGAAAAAGATACAAATACATCTAATCTTGCACACGAGCCTGAGGCACGGCCCGTGTGCCTGATGCACGACGTGCCCAGGCCGTTTCCAGTGCCTCCAGCCAGGCAATCCGCATTGTTGTCCGTTTTGCCATATGGCCCCTAGCCCGTGCATAGGGACTTCAAGAAATCAGGACACATGTCCATACGTCCTGTCACATGCCTCATGCCTGACGTCTCGACTTTGCACTGCTTCTAATATAGCTTTTTTTTTGTTTTTACATAATAACATAGGCACGGAGCCACCGTACTGATTCAACGTAACCCACATCAGTCGAGGGCATGAAATAGTGGATAATCTCAAAAAATCATATTGGAATATCATCAAATAGCCAACAAGGGACCGTACTAACCCGCAAACATTTTGACTTTGATGAGATCGGTTAAACTTGATTAGTTCTATGCAAGCTTAATTTGAGATATGCCACTTGCTACGATCAAGTCAACATAGTTTATCTGTTGCCAACCTTTCAACCTATTTAGGACATGCATCCCGAAGTCTAGTCATGTTTGGAATGTTGGTCGAAATTCCCTAAAACCTAGCAAGCTAAAGGTATGAAAGTTATTGGAATGTTTCCCGGTCTATCTGTACTATAACTTATCTTATTTGATATTCCAACATTGAGCTACGACATAAGTTTTGGTCCAATTCAAGTATTACAAGTCAGAACTTCAATTCTTACTTCCATTCCGGAGTGATAAACAGATTCTTCATGAATATTAATTGTAACATAGACCATATGAAAGTCGCGGTTAACATTCCAGCTTTGGTTTTACTTTCTTAAGGATAGATTTTGATTCTGATTAATTGACCTTGATTACGTTAAATACGCTCAAGTAGAAGAAAATCTTGAGACATGAACGAATTATTGACTGAGAATAGTATCGTTCTTGAAAGGACGACCGATGTAACTAGCCATACATGTGTGACTAAAGTTCACATCAATAGATTAAGTGGCCGTGCATATCATTGACCGAATTTAGTTTTCGTTTCTTAGTATCTACGACCAGTTTTAGGCATTTGGCTGTCGAGATTTGCAGCCGCTAAGCATCTAAACATATTTAGGACCGGTTGTATTTAATGTTTTTGTGAACGAGTTTTGGCATCAGGATGACTAAAACTATCTGCATACAATACCTATCAGTCAGCTCGAGTTTAAGAAGGGTTTTATTGAAGGAGTTGATTATTGAAGGTGATATGTTTGACGACGTCATCTAAAAGGCTAAAAACACCATAAAATAGGCTTAAATAATTTGAAAACGCAAGAATCTAACAAGAGAGACTTAAAATGAGCTTAAACACTATAAAAGCAATTCAAATCTCTTCAAAACACACAAACACGATTAAAAATGATAAAAACAACATAAAACGATCACAAATAATTTGAAAACGCAAAAAACAACGAAAAGAGCCTAGAAATTACCTTAAAACACTCAAAAATCCATGAAAAGACTAAAAACACCATATAGCAGCATCAAACAACTTGAAAACGCAGAAAACAACGAAAACAACCATGAAATGATCGTAAAACACTAAAAAACACTTGAAAAAGTTAAAAACACTATAAAAACCTCAAATCTCTTCATACCACACAAAAACGAATGAAAAAATGATAACAAAAGCATAAAACCACCTCAAATAACTTAAAAAATACAAGAATCGATCAAAAGAGCCATGAAATGAATTTAAAACACATGAAGTTATTAAAAACACTATAAAATAACCTCAAATTATTTGAAAACGCAAGAAACTATGAAAAAAACCATTGAAACGAGCGTAAAACACTCAAAAACACTTCAAAAGGTTAAAAACACAAAAAAAAACAACTCAAATCTCTTTAAAACACATAAAAACGATTGAAAAATGGTAAAAACACAAAAAAAAAGCCTCAAATAACTTAAAAACGCAAGAATCTATCAAAATAGTCTTAAATTGACCTTAAAACACTCAAAATCAAATGAAAAGGTTAAAAACACTACAAAACAACCTTAAATAACTTTAAAATATATAAAAAGAACCTTGCAATGAGCTTAAAACACTCACAAGCACACGAAAAAACTAAAAACATCACAAAACAACCTCAAATAACTTGAAACTACAAGAAACTACTGAAAAATCTTTGAAATGACTTTAAAACACTCAATAACACTTGCAAATGGCTTAAAACACCATAAAAACTACTCAAATCTCTTCAACATACATAAAAACGAATGAAAAATAGTAAAAACATTCTTAAAGAACCTCAACTAAATGAAAAATGCCAGAATATATAAAAACAGTCCTGAAATGAACTTAAAAAGCTCAAAACAATATGAAAGGGTTAAAAACATCACAATACAACCTCAAACAACATGAAAACACTAGAAATTATGAAAAGAGACTTGAAATAGCTTTAAAACACTCAAAAACACAGGAAAAAACCAAAATCTCCATAAAATAACTTTAAATAACTTAAAAACGTAAAAATCTATCAAAAGAGCCTAGAAATGACCTTAAAACAATTAAAAACACATAAAAAGACTAAAAACACCATACATAGGCTTAAATAACTTGAAAACGCATGAATCTATCAAAAGTGCTTTGAAATGAGCATAAAACACTCTGAAACACTTGAAAAAATTAAAAACACTATAAAAACAACTCAGATATCTTCAAAATGCACAAAAATGAATAAAAAAATGATAAAAACACCATAAAACAATCTCAAATAACTTGAAAACGCAAAAGAAAAAAAAAACAATGAAAACAGCCATGAAATGATCTTAAAACACTCAAAAACACATGAAATGACTAAAAATACCATAAAACAACCTCAAATAACATGAAAACATACAAAAACGAAAGAAAAGTGATTAAAACACCGTAAAACAACGTCAAATATTCTGAAAATGTATGAGTCGTTCAAAAAAAAATGAAATGAATTTAAAAGTAAAAAACACATGAAGAGGCTAAAAACACCATAAAAACAATTCAAATAACTTAAAAACGTAAGAAACTACGAAAAGAGCCTGAAATGAGCTTAAAACACTCAATAAGCATATAAAAAGGATAAAAACACCATAAAATAACCTGAAACAATTTAAAAACGCAAGAAACTATGAAAAAAGCCTTAAAATAACCATAAAACACTCAAACACACATGAAAAGGATAAAAACACCATAAAATAAACTCAAAATAACTTGAAAACGCTAGAAACTATGAAAAAAACCTTAAAATGAGCTTAAAACACTTGATAAGGCTAAAAAAATCATAAAAACAACTCAAATAACTTGAAAACACAAAAAAATATGAAAAGACCTTAGAAATGAGCTTAAAACACTTCAAAAGGCTAAAAACACCATAAAAACGACTCAAGTCTTTTCAGAACACACAAAAACGGATAAAAAGTGATAAAAATATCATAAAATAGCCTCAAATAATTTAAAAACGCAAGAATCTATCAAAAGAGTCTTGAAATGACCTTAAAACATTCTAAACTTCGTGAAAAGGCTAAAAGCATCACAAAACAACATCAAATAACTTGAAAACGTAAGAAAATAGAAAAAGAGCCTTGAAATGAGTTTAAAACACTCAAAAACATATGAAAAGGCAAAAAAACACCATAAAATAACCTCAAATAACTTTAAAACGCAAGAATCTAATAAAAGAGCTTTGAAATGACCTTAAAACACTTAAAATTACATGAAAACGTTAAAAACACCATAAAAAAGACTTGATTAACTTGAAAACACAAGAATCTATCGAAAGAGGTTTGAAATGAGCTTAAAACACTCTAAAACACTTGAAAATGTTAAAAACATCATAAAAAAACTCGAATAACTTAAAAGCGCGTGAAACAATGAATACAGCCATGAAATGACCTTAAAACACTCAAAAAACACATGAGAAGACGAAAAACACCATATAACAACAACAAATAACTTGAAAACGCAAGAAATAACGAAAACAGCCATGAAATGATTTTAAAACACTAAAAAAACACTTGAAGAGGTTTAAAACATCATAAAAATCTCAAATAACTTGAAAACGTTAGAAACTGTGAAAAGAACCTTGAAATGAGTTTAAAACACTCAAAAGCATTTGGAAAGGTTAAAACATCATAAAAACAACTCAAATAATTAAAAACACAAGAAATTACGAAAAAACCCTTGAAATAAGATAAAAACACTCAAAAATATTTTAGAAGGTTAAAAACTCCATAAAAACAACTTAAATCTCTTCAAATTGTGTTTGTTTTTGTTGTTATCTTTAAATAGATCATTGGGTTTATGTATCCATGAATGAGCTTTATGTACCCCTTGTGGGATTTCTAATCAATTATTAAAAAAAAAAAAAAAGGGTTTTAGCCATCGAATTTCCTTGAGTTCGACTTAGGGAGTTGTTCGTCACTAAATTTGTTCAATGATCACAGTTGGTACTGTCTACTAAAAAGGAATGCTAATTATTTTCTTTGTCCATTTGAATGATCATATGTGATGATCGTCTTTTAGCCCGCGCCAATAATGCCCGTAAACTTTCACCGAGCTTCTGGAATTTTGAACGGATGAATCATCATTGACGCATATATAGGATCAGGAGTCAGCTTAGACTCGATCTATACAGTTTAAATTTTGCTCGGATAAGACAATGTTCACACACAAAACAGTTCATAGTCAGTGACATTGCGACAAGTGATGAAGTGAAGTTTCCTAGGCAGAATGATTCAGGATTCAATGGAGAATCTACGTGGACGCTCAACAATGAACCTCTGAACAGAATTTTATTTCTAATCGTGGATATCATTTTCCCTTGAACAAACTGTGTGCAGTGAAGCGGGACAACCGACAACATAAAAAAGAAAAAAAAAGAAGATACTATGTTTGTCCGTGGGAACCCAACTATGCAAAAAGTTCAAACCGGACAGTTATATCAAGATTCGAAGAGGTCATATAGCATTTCACATTGATTCTCATATTATGTAATCATATGATATTATTATATTATATTTTTTTTGTTTTATAATAAATATAATAAATTGATCGATATAAGATTTTATATGTGTACTGAATTTTTATAAAATATAATAAACAAAATATTTTTTTAATGATAATGAAATTACTGTAGCAGTCTGTGAAAGAAGATAATTTATGTAATATAATAAAGTTTCATTGATTTTATATTTTTTAAAATAAAATATTTTTAAATATTATAATTATTATGAGATATTTTTTAAAAAATAATTATTATATTTATTATGGGAGATATAGGATATCAGTTTTGATATCAACAGATGCTGATGATAAAGAAGTCAGAACGTGCAAAGAAAGCCAAGGATATTTTTTATACACTGCATTGGGCCGGATACTGAGGATCGCCAAAAGATGAAATTGGTTCGTCCATAAATGTCCAAGCCCAAGCCCAAGCCCAAGTAATGGGAGCAGTCGTAAAAACATGCGTTTCACCGGTGACTCTATTAGTCTATTTATTATGTAAGCAGATATTTAGGATTCAACTAAGACTTTTCGTGAGTATGGAATTAACGTAGATGCAGATGAGATTAAATAAAGTAAAATTGAAGTCCTAAGTTGTTGATGAAACTATATATAATTTTTTTTGTTTCAGATACAATATAACATATTATTAAATATGATCGTTCAAAATAAATTATAATCTTTTTATAATAGAAAAATTTTGAATGCATAAAACTCTATATTATCTTTGTCTTATATCACATAATTTTTTTAATCACTTTTTTCTTTCCTCCTATTAACAATTCCACTTATCTTTTATTCCTAAAATCAAGGATATTCAAACAAAATCATCCAAAATCAATGAATATCTTAATAAACATATCAAGTCAATCCATCGTAATTTATTTGAGATGGAAAGATTATATAATGATCTCAAATTTCCAATGGTTCAAAAGTTTATCATATGATAATACATGATGAGCTAACGTGATATATGCGAAAAAGTCGCACCTGTATAATTAGGCGTAGTTTGATCAATCGATATAATACTCCTCATCGAACTAGTCTAAGTAACACTGTTGATCCGAGCATTCATTTATCAATATTTATCCCGATTATATCCAATTTATTTTCGGGAGTCACATGATTAAGAATTAAAGTACTCTCCATATTACCCTCAAAAAGGGGAACCAACCTGGTTTGGTCTAGTGGTGTTCAACTCAACCTTCTTCTTGAAGGACTTGGGTTCGAATCCCACTAGCCTCAAAATTCATGTTGGCCACGCCCGTTGACTTCGGTCAAAGCTTTAACCGATGCTGGTGGGGGGCGCCTTATCAGTGTCCGGGGGATTAGTTGAGGTGCGCGCGAGCTGGCCCGGACACCCCCGTCATCAAAAAAAAAAAAAACTTGTACTTAGTCATTAACACTACTTACCTAACTCCTTTGAAACGCACACTAGTTCTTTGCATTAGCATTATCTAACATGAGGTTTTTTTTCACCAGTTTTTTTTAATTCTTTATTTGTAATAGGAAGGAGAAATATTTTAACATAGAAAAGAAAGAATGGAGTTGAAAAACTGAAGAGTTCTGTATTAAGAACGGAGATGGATTTATGGAATGAAAGATGAAGTTTAAAAATAATTTTAAAAAATTTAATATAATATATCAAAGAAATATTAATAGAAGAATTAATAAAGGATTAACCAAAAAAAAGTTCTAGAGCATCTGTTCATGGGAAAAGAGAATACACATTTTGACATACCGTGTGCCAAGTGATGATCTAACGGATAAGATTTAAGTATATGAATGAATGATCAAGATTAAAACAGGAGAATTTAATCTTTAACCTTTCATCTTAATTGTTTTAATCTGAATTATTATTTTATCCCTTGATATAGGATATGTCAAGACAAGTAATTTTTAAACCCTTTGTTCGTTGAGGACCAACTAGGCTCATTTGTTCATTGATCTAGAAAATGTTCGCAGATAATCGGCTATGGTAATATTTGCTTCAACTCTGGGGTCTTGACTCTAGAGCATTACCACCACATCAAAAGAAAAGATGCAAATACCCCACTTTTTGCTCACTACTTTTATCATCAAATCTTCAATCATATGATCACGTTAAGAATATTATATGATTGAGTTTTTTTTATATATTTTATAACATATATATATTTTATATTATTTTATAAATATGAATATAAATTTTGTTTTTATATCAAATCACGTCTGATCATCCCGCAATATATATTGGATCGAAATACGTAACTTACACAACCTGGATATTTTACGATAAATTTATAAAAAAATCACGTCTGATCATCATTATACACGTGTCAAATTTTATGTGACACACATATAAAGTCAAAACGTTATAAAATTTTCGGAACGAAGGGAGTAACTTTTATTGACATATGTTGTCTTGTGAAATCTTTAATTGAATGAGTGATATTTCGTACTTGGACAATTAATTATGTACCAGGATTATCGGGTTACATACATATATAGTCCTATATATATTAACCTACAGCCAATCCTCAGTATGATCACACCCGCCAATCACAAAGAAACCCAGCATTTCCTAACCTCTTTGCCCATCACTCCCTTCCATTTTCAAGAATGAAAACCCTTTCATCGAAGAACAAACTGATGCTCTGTTTCCGGCCGATCGAGGTCGACTCCTCCGGCACTGTCATCAACGATCACGTTTTCTCGTACATCACCACCGCCGCCGCCGTGACCATCACTGCCACAAATATGGAGAACCACAAGATATCCTCTTCTTTCGCGAACGAAAAGTCAAATAGTCCTCGTCGTGCCTTCTCCGCTGTCATCAAATCCGTCTTCCTAGACTCTTCACTGATAAACTCTCCTTCCTTTCTTAATTTCTTTTTTCTCCGATAATTTTAAGTATACACACAAGTTTTTCATAAGTATGTACTACATTATTTTTTGTAACTTAATGAAATAACAGAGGAAGAGTTTCCGGGATAGGAAGAACAGGAAGCGTCCGGAGAGATCATACAGTGATATCTCAGAGCGAACAAGAAGCAAACATCTAACAAGGAAATCAAAGAGTGACGTCTCCGATCACATGCCAAAATTCCAACACAAACATAGCGAAATCCCAATCATGTCCGTTGACAACGAACCAATATCCCCAAGAAGCCCACAACTGTCGCCGAAAGATTTGATCGTGGATCGATCGGAGGATGCAAGCAAGGTGGCCGTGATCACCCGAGAAGTGACCTGTTTGACATTAAACTATGTGCCGCTTTTGGTGCTGTTCATTTCGTTGGTGGCTCTGTTTTGGGGCCGGTCGTGTGCGGTCATGGTGACGACGACGACCATGTACGCGGTCCAGTCGATACGGCACACATAGTTCGATTTGGGTGATGACGAAGAGGGATTCGTCGAGGAGAAGATTTGGGCGATCATTCGACACGACACACATACTTCGATTAATACATTTTAGGTAAATTTGTGTGATGAAGCAGCGGAAAATTGACTCGACTTGTTTGTTCTTTACTCTGAGGAACTTAATTGATGTTGGTCAACGAAGTGATTAAAGCTACACGGGCACGAATACATGCCCTAATGATCACTTAGTCGAGGTATTAGCATAGTAATGTTAAAGAGAGAATAGTACATAAAATTTATTTTGCAATGTATTTATTTTTTCAGATATTCAACATGATGATGGAATGATCAAATGTCTCTACATATATGTAAATTACTCTGCACATTGCCATAAGTTGAGTTGGATTACTTGGCACGTCCAATGTGGTTGGAGCC
The DNA here is from genome assembly GCA_035668315.1 of Drosera spatulata. Taxonomy (NCBI): domain Eukaryota; kingdom Viridiplantae; phylum Streptophyta; class Magnoliopsida; order Caryophyllales; family Droseraceae; genus Drosera; species Drosera spatulata. Next base: position 14,223 of record JAOVYX010014655.1, read on the forward strand.
ATAAACATCTAATGATCAATCAAATCTAATACTCTTTGTGTCCCAACTTCTAAGTGATATTTTTTTGAAACCTAAAAAAACAAAAAAAGGAAAAATAAAGACAAATGCACGTAGGAACAAGTGGATGTGGGTAAGTATATGTCTCTGTACAAAGATTTTTATTTATGTTAAAGGGATCCACTGGTCTAATCATCATTAAACCATCAGTGCAATAAAGGATAATATCAGGTCATAGAAAGCATTGTGTGAGCAATGCCCTAGTAGACTCGAAACAAAAACAAACCATTGCTTTTGATGGAAATATTTTTTCCTAATGGTTGGTCCAATAATCAGATGACTCGTGGTATTAAAAAAACAGCTGGCATAAGGTTGGCACTTGAATCCTTTTTTCAGAGAAAGGAATTAGTTTTGATGTTCATAGTGATTGCGAATAAGGTTTGTAACAAAAGATCTCACTTGTGCAACTTGCAAGTGAACCTTAATTATGTCGATACTCTTGGGCAAGCATATAAAAGTGGAATTTTTTTTTGATGTCAATATACTTATGAAAAGATATGAAGTGTGTGATAAGATAATATATTAATTTATGTATATAGGACGACACAAAAGTCAATCTTTTGTTAGAATATAATCGATATTCTTCTCTTCATTGAATACCCTGGATCGATTATATGATAGTAGAACAAATACGACATGAATTCACGAGGTTAGATTGAGTTTACTTGTGGTATTTCTTTATCCGTGTGGAGAACATTAAGGTAATGTAAATACAACATGGCATACGCAGTTAAAATGAGTGACATACAAGCATATGCGCATGCCAATACTTGAAAAACAAGAATGATAATGCAATAAAGTTTATTATTTATTTACTTCCTTTATTTCATAATAATTAATACAAATATATATTTTTTAAAATCATTTCAAAATAAATAAAATATTTTTTTATAATAATTTTTAAGATAAAGTTATAATACTTATCTTATTTAAATATCTCCAAAAATTATGTTATTTAATTTGATAAGAAATAACATTAAATCAGGTACAATACATTCACTAATTATTGTTATATAGTAAATCGTATCTTTAATTTTATTCAATATGAATTCAACAGACATTTATAAATTCTTGACTCAAATCAAAATGTTATAATTTTCGTGAGAAGAAAAGAATATCATGTAAATCTTATTTGTTATAATAAAATCAGTAGCTCCTCTCTCAGTTGCTTACAGTAAACTCTAGTATCACAAAAAAATAATACTCTTTCCATTCCAATAAAATTAAAATACTACCCAAATTAAATAGTCTTAACTAAATTACAACGCTATCATTTTTGAAAAATTTTTCTCTACAAATATATTAAAATATATTTATTTTTAATTTTATATCACATCAATATATTCACATCAATACATATATCTTTTAATTTTTGTAGGATAAAGAAAATAATGAAGTATGTATTTCTTATTATTCCCAAATACTATTCATGACATTATTATCTGTAACGTTGCTGTTCAAAAGACCCATATATCATAAAATGAATGTTGAAACGCTTGTCCTGTTATAAAAAGAAATTCTTCTGTTCCAAAAAAATACAACATATACGTATTTTATATTATTCTCTACGTATAGATATAAGTCTCGTTTTTATATCAAATCGCGTCTAATCCTCCCGCAATATGTATTAGATTTAAATACATAAGCTGCACAAACATTGATATTTCATGATAAATTCATAAAAAATTATATTTAATCATCGTTATATACATGTTAAATTTTTTATCAATATGTGTATAATATTAAAATATTATAATTTTTTTTAAAAAAAGAAATAGATATTTTTGTAAAGATCTTTAACGAAGAGACATTTAGGACAGCAAAAATACCGGAAAAGAACAAAAAGAAGTGCTTATCCATCAATCTCGCAATTTTTCCCCGTCCTAAATATTCGATGAATTTGCAAGAAATCCGTTGACGAACACCAACCCTTTTACTACTTCGGCAAAAAACAACAAAAACAAGAAGAGGTTTTTGCTCTCAAAGATCAAAACTTTCTAAGTTTCAAGCTACTCATCATATCTTTCCCCATCATTTTGCCCTCACAGGTTTGTATTTCCATGTTATTTGCAATGTAATGTTGATTATTTTGATGGAAATTGTTGGATTTCTTGGATAATTGGTGTGAAATCTTTGAGATTCTGTTGATTTTGGGGTTGAATGCCACTGGGTTTGTCTTCTTTTTTATGATTGTTGATGCGATTGGTTCGATTTTTTGAGGTTTGATGGGTGTGTGTTGGTTTATTTGGGTTTGATGGTTGAATCGTTGCTGGGTTTTTCATTTTCAAGAAAAGAAGATTGGGTTTTGGGTTAATTGTGTGTGCCCAAATGCAGAACTTATGTTGCAATTCATGATCGATGTGATTATGAATATGGGTTTTGAGATTTCATTAGGGTTTCCAGAAAAAGAATGTGATTTGGGAATGAGTTGGGAATTGATTTCATTTTGTTTTCAGTTTTTGCTTTCTTGGTGTGGTTCAAATGGATTGTACCCGCTGATTTCGATTGATTTTTGTCGCTCTCATTCGACGACGAAGCTTGAGCTATCAATTGTCGACTCGCCAGGCCATGAACATACTACTGAAAGATAGGTGAAATTTCAAACCAAATTCTAGATTGATCACAATGGCTAATCCAAGTAGATGAGATGGATTAGGTTATGTGAGCATCCTGTCATGTGCAGCAATCGTGACATAGCATTGCTTGGCTTGTCCTGTTAAAAGACGATTTCGGGATGAGATATATGGATACTGGTTGTTGTGATTTGTTTTATGAGCTTGGACCCTTTTGATTACTTAAGTTGCCATTCCTTATGCTCCGAGATAAGCTCTACGTTAGGCATGGAAGATCTGGAGTGGTTGTCTAGGTATAGAGCGATTCAGCTAACAGTATGGCAAGCTAGCACTCGTGATTATTCCTTTCGCGTGGATGATAGCGAGGAGTTCAAATAGTGGGAACAGTTGGGATGTAGATTAAGGAATCAAGAATGCACAGGTCTAGGTTTTTCAATCATGTGCTTCTATTGTGTGGATTTTTTACTTGCTTAGCTGGATTTAATATTCAGGATATCAAGAGTGAACAATTATATGACTGTACTTCGAAAATCATGAGATTTTTTAGGCTTTTAGCTGGTAGTAGGAGAAGCCTTGAATCTCGAAACTTTGGCTCGTTTGGACTTTATGACAGTACAGCATATAGTCTGCATCAGTATCTTTGACTTGTTTCCTTCTTAGTGTTAAATTGGTTTCTCATATTCGGTTTGACTGTACATACTAGATTTCTTATACGCGCTCTGAGAGTAGTTTTGCTCTAGAGGTCAAGATTTCAGGAGCATCTCCAATGGTGTCAAAGAAAAAGACCCTCTAAACTCTATAAATGTGATGTGGAAAGTGAAAAATAGAGATGCTCAAAATTGATGACTAAAAACAACGGGAGGACTAAAAACAAAAAAAGAAATACAATGAAAATTGATGAAAGATGAGAGAGACAAGAGTATTATCCTTTTGAGAGGCTCAAAGATAGAGAGACAGTCCAGTTTGTTTTACACTTTCTTCAAATATAGAGGGAGTGAAGGAAGCGTCGTTGGGGAAGAAATTGATGTTATAAATCTCTAAATCCAGAGTTTGTTAGAGAATGAGAGGAGAATGTAGCTGCCGTTGTGGATGCTCTAAACAAAGAGTTTTAGAGTTGAAGATTTATACTCATGACAGCATTGAGAGCCAGGCAGGGATTTAAGTGAATTCTGACTAGCTGAGTAGCTGTAACCTCAGCACTGACAAATTTTTCAAATTCCACTTGAATTGAATTAATTGATAGTCTTTGAAAATTTCTGTTCGTCCTGTTTCTATCTGTCCTTGAGGTTTGTTTCTCTGCAAATTCTGCAGATGTAGCATCTAGTGGAGCGGAGATAGTTCTGTTAGCCTACGACCTTTAGGATGGCAGTAGAAGCAGCACTCATTCCAATCCATCAAACTCAGCATGTTCTTCGACCACCTGGTTTTGAACCTCTATCCTCGTTCATACTTGGTGATTCCTGCGCGCCGAAACCCGTTACACAAGCAAAGCTCCTAGCTCTTTTGGATGCTAACAATGAACATGTAAGTGCGCCATTACACCAGTTTGTCTCTGCAGATCCACAGGATGACTCTGGTTCTATTTCTACCAGTCTTTCCAATTTGCATCTTCTCAAAGATTCATCTCTTGATTCCTCGATCAAAGAGAAGTCTAGGAAAAAACCCACGAGGAAGAAAAATGGGAAGCAAAGTCGCGAGACTAAAAAGGCTATACAAGGTCTTCTTGCAGAATCAGGACAGATCGGTAATTGTGAAGATGACAAGGTGTCTGGATCATCTCAGCAATCAGCAAAGGATGATACAACAGTGGTTAGAAACCATGAGCATGATGCCGAGATGAGAGGAGAAGATGTCAAGCTGTGTGTAGCTGATGCTGTCAAGGGCAGTTGCCGTCATTCCAATGAGGAAAACAAGCGGTCAAGATGGAACAAGTCCCTTAGAGATAAGAAGCATGCGCAGATTAATAGTCAAAAGATGCCTGTTCTGGATAATCTGAATATTGACGTGTCCATGTTGGAGAAAGGTTCTTCACCGAGGATCGAATCACATATAGTTGATGAATCATCCTCCGTGTCTTCTGTCTCTTCATTGGCACAAAAGAGTTCAACTGTTGAATCTGCAGTCACTTACCCTCATGAAAAAGTCCAACCTGTGACAGACAAATGCTTCTTGCAACCAGAAGCGAATTTCGCCTCTTCATTTGATTACAGGAGAAATAAAGGAAGTAGCAGATATAGCGAAAAGCGGTCTCAGGGCAGGAGTTTCTATGAAGGTCACCACCTGCCGAGGTTTGGCAAAGATGTCACTCATGTGAAAATTTTAAGGAAATGGGTACCCATTTGCAAGAACAATGTCAAGAACTCAAAAACTGCTGCCTCTGTTAAAAATATTATCAGTTGTTCTGACAAATCTCAGCTTCCTAGTGAGAAGAACGACAACTGTATAGTCTTAGGTAGTAACACAGAGATGCTGGGCTCGACGGTTTCTTCAAGGGGATCAGTCAGTGTCAGCTCCGTACCCATCCACAGATCAGCTTCAGAGGCTCAGGAGGAGCCAGAGGTTCAAAGGATGGAGTCTGAGATACAGATTCCAATGGCTCAGCCTCTCCGTAATGGTACTTCGAGCTCAGTTTTATCCGATGGCTCTTTAGATTGCATCAACTGTGTAACGGTGGACCACGCATTTGAAGCTTCTTACAGACTACAACTAGCATGTGAGAGTGCCGAGCGGGAAATAGGTCATCCACTCGCAGAGTTCGAAAGGTTACTCCGATGCGTCACTCCAGTGATTGCCTCTCCATCCTCAAGCAAGGCGTGTGAAACTTGCTCATGTAATCAGCGGCATTCTCCTTCTGTCTGCGGACATCCAATTCCAAGTACATCACTTCAGACTGTTTGGAACTGGTATGAGGAGCCAGGGAACTATGGGATGAAAATGGGCGTTCAAGGTTCTAGATACCAAGAAGCTTCTCGGGCTGATCATGTATCATTTGATGCTCATTTTGTTCCTTTATTATCGGCTGTTCAGCTATTCGGGCATAAAAAGCTTTCCCCTTGTTGCAGCGAAAGTGAGGACAATGCTGTTGTGCGAGTTCAGGAGAACAAGGATGCTGCATTACAATCATCTGCATTACAGACATCTTCTTCGAAGCCATCTAGCATTAGTTCATCTCTTACTGATGTAAACTCAGATGCCGCTTTCAATTCATTTAAGCAAATTGTTGGTCCCTCAAAGGCACCCCATATTCATAGATGTGATGTTATTGACAGAAGCTTTCCTCCCACGTCAGACGACATGGAGCTTGTGTTTGAATTCTTTGAATCGGAGCAACCGCATCAACGTATGCCACTCTATGACAAGTAATCCTCTCAATCTTACTATGCAAAAGCTTGTGTATATTCCTCACAACTGGGTTCATGGCCTTTATCTTTGTTATCACGCCAATAGCTGAACGTATGCCTTATGAGATCGAAAAATGAACAGCTGTTATAGTCTTACCGGAAAATGTCATTATTTGTGCTTGCTCCTAGTGCTTTCTTCCACATTATTGCTTGGATACGGAGGCTGTTTAGTAAACACTAGTATTTGATAAGCGTAATGCTTGTGATGGAAGACTTATCAATATTGTTTGCAACTTGGCACATCTGATAACCTTCTAACCAATGCCAGAGTATCAGAGCTTGCTAGTGCTGGGATATTGGGGAATCACGGATTCGGTGATGCATCAAATCTGCAATGTGCTAACCTGTGTGAGCTGCATCCGGCATCTTGGTAAGATGAACCAAGCTTCTGTTTCAATCTCAGTGGCCTTGCAGCTAGCTGTATTGTCTGTTGCCTTCTTTTTCTAACGGTTGTGCGAATGGCTTTCAGGTTTTCAGTAGCCTGGTACCCCATATACAGGATTCCAGAAGGCAAGCTCCATGCTGCCTTCTTGACTTACCATTCACTGGGACATTCAGTTCATCGATGCGTTGCAACTGATACCGATGATAAAAATGGATTGTGTATACTCTTCCCCGTTGTAGGACTTCAAAGCTACCGTGCTCAGGTATATATTGAGGGAACTGTTTGTGCTTTTCCAATTCCTATTTCGCCTTCTGTCTTGGGAACAGATTTCCTCGCTCCAAGGCTTTTGTGTGCTAGAAAGGATGGAGAATACAGCTGCATAATTTTCCATAATTATGACACTCTGGTCCTTTTATGCAGGATGAGCTTTGGTTCCATCCGAGGCTGAAGATTGGTGAAAGACCGCCCTTCAAAGCATTGGCTTCGCAACTTGTTGAAGACAGAATAAGGACACTTGAAGAAAATGCCTTGTTTTTCGCCAGAGGGCTAGTCCACAAAGATCATGGGAGAGTCGCCAACAGGCAACCTGACTTTGAGTTTTTCAAATCACGCAAGTGATTAATACCCATAACATCAACAATCTTGTTGATAGTTGTCGAGTAGTTAGTAACGGGTGTCAATATAGTCTTGGAAAATCTGCTGAAGTAGCGATTCCACTCGTGCTATCGGTCGTTTGATTTTGGTGGCATCTAGTTTTCATGTAAATCCTGTCTTGTACATGGTTGTAGAGATGATTTCTGTTTGTACATGTTTTAGTTGTACCTAGAGGGAAGATACAGAGAGTCGTACATATACTGTGGCTTTACCTGGCTTGAAGTCGTGCTTTAGATAGCTTCACGGATACAGATCTTTCGGTTGTGGTAGACGTTGTACACGTTCTCTTGCTTGAAGCATGCGCTCATGTTCTCCTTGCGAAACTTCTTTTGTTGAATGCTAATATGCTGTTCTCAAGAGTGTTATGTTGACCAGTATCGTTCATGATACCTAGCTGTGGTTCTGAGCCTTGGAACCCTCGACGCAGAGTTCCAGCCTCACAAAAAATGCAGCAAAATACTGCTGTGCTCAATGTAACCATCAACACTGTTTCCTTGGTAATTGATCTTTCAGATGCCCTGTGACATTCATGAGCCTCCTCGAGAAAATCTCACGTAGAAGACATACACCAATCGACATAACAATATCAATTAACGAGATCAAGATACAACCAGAAGCTATTAGACTGGAAAAGGAATGCACTCAAAAGATAAAAAAAACAGAAGTCGAGTGACATAATACAAACCGAAACAGTGCATGGAGAAAAAGGACACAGGACGCAGGCAAAAGAACGAAGAAACCAAACTGATGTCCGGCAACCATGGGAACGGGCGAATATAAACAGCACTCCGACCAAAAACATTACACAATACCAGGTTCTACAGGTTTAAACATCTCAAAGAGCAGCAAGAGACCCCATGCTTCGGCTTTGATGAAGCGACATATCAGATCTCGAGCTCAAGCCTTTGGTTCCAAACTCAACCTCATGATGCTGGTGATGGGTGCCTTTGATACCTCAAGGAGGAAGGTGCCCTTGCTTCCCCCTGGATCGCTTGGGTGAGTCCACAGACGAAGCCGTGTGCTTAAGGGCAGCAGCTATGCCGTGGCTTCCCCTCCGTGAGGATTTGTGATCAGACCTAGGGAAACGGTCATGTTGATGAGAAGGCAAGGACAGTCTCACCAGCCTATCGCCGGTTTCCTTGCTGCTTTTGACAGGGTGCCGGTTGTAGTAAACCAGATGAGGCAGCAATCCTAACAAATGTTTCTTTAGTTGATCGTCTCCAACGTTTTGCTGGGCTGGGTTCCCTTCTAGGCTAATGGCTTGCAAGGAGTTGTAGTTTGCAGCAAGTTGGCCGAGGCATTTGGAGGTGGAGATTTTGTTGAATCGTAGATCGAGGATAGTCAGCTTCAGAAGACGGTGAAGACCTTCAACCTCGCTGATCTTGTTCCCCGCCAGGTATAGTTCTTTCAGAGGGGAACAGGCTCCAAGACCTTCAGAAAAATCAAAGCAGCAGAACTAACACTATCAGCAGCGAAATCACACCTCTTCTGTGACCCATTTTGGCGCAGCAAATAGTTTTTGCATTCATTCACTACTACATGGACTGTAACTGTTGATCTTTTTATGCACCATTTACCTCTTTGAGTAAATTCGAAACATGTTATTTTCTTATTCCCCAGCAAAATGGAGCATTTTTCAGCGTTAATTGCACCAAGTAGTTAGCTACAGAACGTATTACAGACGACTTTTGATAGCAGTAAACTACCAAATAGCAGTCATTGCTAAAGAAAGAGAAATTGATTTTCCATGGATGGCATGCACTCACCGTGTCCAATTCTGACTATTTTGTTGTAGCTGAGGTCCAATACACGAAGTCTTGTAAGTTCACGTAAGCCTTCAATAGTTGAGATTTTGTTCTTTGACAAGTTCAACATATGCAATCCTCGGGGAAGAGCACCCGCTGTTATCCTCGCTACAGAATATATAAAAGAAATAAATTAGTTATGTACCACGAAAATAATCCACGGATGAACACTAGATCTGGAGAAAGTTGGCAAATAGTAATCAATAAAAGAACATCGAGGATGGAAACTGCACTGGCGAATCATGAATTAGAAGACAGAGGACTAGGCGTTGACATATACAAACCTATGGAATTTCCCGACAGATTAAGAACCTTTAAGCTAACAAAGGCGCTGAGGAATGGGATGACTGCCAGGCCATGATTTGCCAGATGAGCAGTAGAGGCAGTAGGATTCAGAGAAGAGATGTATTTCTTGGCCGCTTCCATGCCAGGGTTTATCATGACTTCCATTTTTGCAGATTCAACACCATTCAAGAATCCAGAACTGGAACCTCTATGCAGCTGAGTATGTGAAGTTGGAGTTTCATTGCCTTCCCCTATGGGTTCCAAGTTTTGGAGATCAACAACCCACTCCTCTATCCGCTTCATCTTCAAATCTTCGCCTCGAAGTTGACCCCATTGATCATATGAGGACCCCTGAAGATCTTCAGCTGTTTCTATTTCATCGTTTACTGGTATGATCCAGTCTTTGCCAGACATGCCACAATCATGATAACCATATTCATCAGACAGAACATTTTCCCCTGTGTACTTACCAGATGCAAATGTGCTTCCATCTCCTTCTCCTTGTACATGAGCACCAGCCTCATGAACAAAAATGCTTTCCCCTTTGGCATCGAGATCATTCAAGTCCTCAAAGGATTGCCTACGAGGAACAGAATCTATGCAAGAAGCATGCCCCATAGATGTGGGTGAAACAGAGCCGAAATCTGGCATAGAAGAAGACCTAGCAAGCGTAGGTGGGGTTGGAGGCGTACGACTACCAGAATCACCAGTGGATTCAATGTATGCAAGTGTATCATGATTCTCATGGCCTTCTTTTCCTGGATTTTGTAGGCCCTCAACAGGTAATACAGAAAACTCATCTGAGACTATTTGAGGACGCACAGAGATCGAAAGCTCTAGATCATCAGGTGAGGAAATTCTTAGCTCGCTCATATCAAAAGCTGGCGGTGTCAGACCATCTGCAGCATAATCACGCGATCCATCACAAGAACATTCTTCGTCTGTCAGATCCTCCATAATCCCACCCTCCTTGTTCAACTCAGATCCCAAAGACCTAGTCCTTCTAAGACTCCCAAACTGCATGTCGCCAGAGCTGTTTTCATCGCAGTAATTGCTGTTTATCTCCTCCGACTTCCTGCGATGCATGGCCTGACCTTGTTCATCATGTGAGTCGTGATTTTCATCCTTTGCATCTTGTAGTGATGAGACCAACGATGGAGTTTGAGAACCAGTATGCAGCCTCTTCAGCAATGTATCAAATGAAGGTTGGGCGTGCTTCTGAACAAGGAAACACATGTTAGAAGTTTGCTAAATTAACATACAAAGCACCAACATAAAACAACTGGAATCGTATTTCACTTACCTTTTGCTTTTGGATGGGAACCTGAGTGTTGAAGCACGAAAAACGAACCATTGTGACAAACTGAGGGTACCCGGCAGATTTACATTCAACAAACCTATGACTCAAGCTCTTTTACTTTGCACAAAACGCTAAGACTTTATTGTTTTCACAAAACACTGTCAAATTGCGATATAAATCGAAGGCAACGAGCAGATTTTACTCAAAAGTGGACTAGCAGATGATGTTCTTAGCCATAATCAACGGAAAGACCCTCTGAAACACGGCATAATCTCCACATCTGCGACGATCTTGATCTTCTCAGAACACAGAGTAACACCACGCGATAATTGCTACTCCACACCCACTTGAAGATGCGAGAAGGCTTTATCTGTCCTGTAGCGGCCAGACTGGTTAGAGAATGTTTTCCAAAGAGAAATCCCACTCCAGTGGAATTATACGAGGCAGAATCCTGTCAGAACATATGAAGAGACGATGTCAGAATTATCTTTTTGATGTTCCCCTTTCCTCCATCCAAAGAAGAGACAAGTTGAAGAACTCAAAATGCAGATTCTCCCTCACCAACATTCAACGAGTGACCTTTATACCATATGGCACAGCAGAATAACAATGTGGCAGATAGCCACTAACACATAACCAAAATCATACCAAGTTTCAGAAAAAAAAAAAAAAACACAAAGAAATGTGGTGCTATATCCAAACAAACATAAATGATTTCCAGAAAAAACATAGCCCAATATGATTGCAGAAAAAAACATAATAATTTGTTTAGTAGCTTATAACATTAGCTGGGTCAGATGAAGGCTTAGTAGCTTATAACATTAGCTGGGTCAGATGAAGGCTTCAGTTCATTAACCCTGTCTCGATCATAAGTAATTAAGCTCAATTCCCACTTTGTAATCTGCAAGTTCATCTCTTCTATACAAAGTCAAGAAGAGTTGGCTCAATAATAAGTAACTCCTTCCTCCAACCATGCGGTCAGGGTTCAACACTCCTTGAGTGTATTCAGGAAATATTATCTTGTTATCTACAACCAGAGGTAGGATCATGTACATCTCTACCTCCCCAAACTCGCACTTGAGTGGATTATTTGGGTCATTACCTTTGTCTTTATCCATTCTATAC
>JAOVYX010014655.1:25907-60263 GCA_035668315.1 Drosera spatulata
AAACTTTGATGTAGTGTAAACATCCGGAACCAATTAAACAATACATTCTAGACATAATCAATAACATTTTTGAACTCGGTTTTGACCTTTGTCTTTATCCATTCTATACAAACTTTGATGTAGTGTAAACATCCGGAACCAATTAAACAATACATTCTAGACATAATCAATAACATTTTTGAACTCAGAAAAAACCGCCAGCCTACGACAATGATGAGAATCGGGGATATTTTATATAGTTTTTAAACATCAGCTTCAATTTTTTTGATATCACGTGGTACTATATCGAGATTCATGAGCTTGAATACCTCTATTGCACTTAGGTCCAAACATTTGGTGCTCTAGCGAGTACATATCAGTAGTCGTTGACGAAATCACAATACACAGCGCATTTTGAGCACATAATGGCCGACTGCCGTCATCCATGGCTCAACAGCCGAATGAAGGTTTTGCGTGATAGAATTACCGATATATCAACAATCGATATCTACAACAAGATTTTCGTGCTTCCACTTACTAGCTAATACATCTCAATTCTGACTCGTCACAAGACTCATGTTCCAACTAAACCTACACACCTCCTCCGAACACCTCAACCATCTAACATGACAACTGAACGCTATACAAAACAAACATATATCCGATCGTTTCACCCCAGAACTTCGCTACGACTCGAACCATTATACCATATAACCCCAAATTCCCCCAAAGTACCAAAAAATCGTAATCCGTACACATAACATAAACATACGAAATCAAACAAACAAATAAACGTGTTATTCAAATGAATGAGATAACTGAATCGATTCGATGAGAAATCGAAAATGATAATGAGATGAAAAATCACGGAATCGATGAGATCAAGAAATCGAAACCTGGCGAGCAGATACGTGATAGAGAGAGAGGCGATCGAATCTCGGAGGCGGCTTCGTTGGTCGCCGCGAGGAAGAAACTGAAGAATTCTACCTCTGTCTATTTCTCCTCTCTCTGTCTCTTTCTCTCTTCTAGGTTCTATCTGGCGTGTAATTTACCAAAAAGTCCAAAGCCCAATGACATGTCAATTTCCGTACATATCTGCCATTGTTTTCTTATACAGGAAATTAATTTGTTATAGATAAAGGGAAGTTTACGGTGATCCCAATAAGATCGTAATGGAACATATGCATGTCAAAAGCTCAGTGTTACCCCTTCTTGAATGAAAAATATATTCCTTTCATTTTAAAATTATCATAATATTTTTATCTGATATGTGTGTCGATATAAAATTTGACACGTGTATAACGACGATCAAACGTATTTTTTTTATAAATTTATCGTGAAACATCAATGATTGTGTAAGTTGCGTATTTCAACCTGATACATGATGCGGGACAATCAGACGTTATTTGATATGAAAACGAGACTTATATTTATGTATATAAAATAATACAAAATATGTATATGTTGTAATTATTATGAGATAGAAGGAATAATATTTTGAATTTTGATAATATCCAACATGTATTTTGAAAAATTTTATTTTATCATTAGACCACATAAAAAATAAAACTCTTTTAATCCAAGTTATACCACACAATAAAAAATATCATGTGTATTTCACGAAATATTTTTTACAAAAAATATCATTTGATCGTTCGCGAGCAGATCATTTGATCTGACATATGGCATAGACTTTATCTTCAAATGTTTATAAGGATATCTTTTCAACATTGTAAATGGATTATTGATCCATAAAAATAAAAGTGCTTAATTAAATATCTTAATATTCTTTTCGTCTCATAAATTTTATAACACGTTGATTTGGCACAACTTATGCGTTGGTTTTGCCCGTAAAAAATTCTGCCTCTCTCCTTTTTCTCTTTAAGAATACATGCATCAAAATCTCTATAATTTTTCTTTTTATTTTTTACTCTTCATTATATATAATGTAAATGTTCCAAGGTTTCTTCTGACGTATTATTCGCCCAAAAAAATCCAAGCCCAATGAGATGTCATTTTCCGTATATATATAATGGACATATATCAAGGGGATCTGTAAGGACCCGAAAAATTATGTAAAATTTAATTTCACGATAATTAATGTGAATAGTAAATTATCATACGTTATAATTTATTTTACGGGGTTAAAAAACTTGTTTGATGATATAATAGAGAAGGAATATAAAATATGGATGAAATACAATCGTAATACGTAAATACGAAAAAAATGATCTTAATATGAAAATACCGTATTTATATAAAAATGACTTAAACCTAATTTTAATACTTATTTTTCTTTATATCAATTTCTAATCCACCTAAATTAAATTAATTATCCACTAAATAACCATTAAATCTTCACTAATTATCCACTTAAATTATTTTAATTGATTTAGTTTCATAAAAATACAAGCTCTCTTCTCCTTGAAAAAATTTCTTACAAACACAAAACAAAACACTTCTTAGCATGCAAGATTATAGTTAAACAAGAGAAGAAAAGAATGAGAAGTTTGAGGAGAAGATAGATGGTAAGATGAGTACGACGTGGATCCTTCACTGTTAATAAGAGAAGGTGAACATCTTGATTAGAAATTTTATGAAAAATTTTACACTCTTTGATAAATTCTAATGTTAGTATATGCTGAATGTTCTCACATATCTAGTTTCTAATGAAATTAATAAATCATGATTCGAAATTATGAATCGTAAGATATAAATCAAAACGTACGGATATATCAACCTATAAAAAACTGATTATACGGAGTGGCTCGATCTGAAATTACATAGTAGGAGTTAGAGGACAATCCTTATATCACTAAAAAAAGCTATGAAAGTCTATTTTTCAGAACAGTTTATAAATAATTATTTGGAATTATATGTAAAGAGTTATGAGTTAATTAGTGAAGTAACGTCAAACTATTTGAATTAGTAGAAAATATAAACTTGAACTAATTAACTCTAATATTGGTAAAATTTTATGAAGAAGACTTTGATTTATTGAAAATAATATGAAGTTTAGTTTATGTAAAATTTTACGAATAATTTTTGGAGTTGTATGTAAAAAGTTATAGATTTAAATACGTCCAAATGTCCTTTTGAACAGAATTTGGGATACCCGTTTCAGAGGCCGGAAAGCTCGTTTCAGGAGTTGGGACACTTTTTCAGAGGTCGGGACGCCTGTTTTAGAAGCCGAGAGACCCCGTTCCAAAGGCCGAGAGACCCGTTTCAGAGGTCGGGATGTCCGTCGCAGAGATCGGGATGCCGTCTCAGAACCTTCTGGGCCAGGAATGATCATTTTTTACCCAAAAATAACTCCAAATATTCATAAATACCTCTAATGATATTCAATATATAAAATCATCATCATGTACAATCAAAGTAAGTATCAAAGATTTGTACAAAACTCAGCATCACCTCATAATATTAATTTGACGGTTTTTTATGAAATATGAACAAAAATTTTTAACTTTGTAACACGAAAAAACATTCACAATGAAACGTATTAATATGTGAATCCTAATATGTTTTAGGAGTTGAAGACGTTGCTTGTTGACACATAAAGAAAAAGTTGAGCGCATGTGTGTGGAAGGCGGTATAAGAAGATAACGTTTAGATTTATTGTGTATGACAATGTGTGTTATTTTACCGTGAGTATAATAATATGCATTGCAATCTGTGGACGTAGTCACTAAATGTGGCTGACATAAAATCTTGACTGTAATTGTTGTATGTCGTGATAAGATGATGTGTGTGTTTGTGTTATACCTTATTTGTTGGTATAAAGAGGATGAGTGAGTGAAAGGAGTGTAAATCCATAATTGGTGGGATAACTCCGTGGTATAAAACATAAAGAGCGTTGTATCTATCGTATGTGTTATACAGTGACTTGGTGGTAACATTCTTTCATCGACAGGAGACCCTGGATTCTGATTTGATTGATTTCCTTTCCCGAATGTCCTTTTTGCTAAAGCTGAATAGAGTTTGATAAGTTGAAACCGAATAAGTCTCGCCAAGGACACAACTATAATACTGAGGATATCTATTGTCTGTCTTTATTGTGTGTTTGAGATGATAATTATGAATGACGGATTGGTATGGTAGTTCCAGAATGGTCCCCTTATTAGAATGGTAACTCATATGACTCACGGCTACTATTGTTTTTTTATGTTTTTCTCTTTCATGTGTTTTCAGGAGTTAGAAACGATGGGTAGATGTGATATAGGTTATGGTGCTAATATGTATCTACTGTATTATAATGATGAACTAAGTAAAATATGTAATAAATGAGGAGTTTTCGCTGTATTAGATAGCATTATTGGTTTATGTCTAAATGAATTTTATTTATTTTTATAACTAAATCGATTGAGTAATTTTTTCTTATCTAGAATGTTGAGATTCAACGACAGTAATATCGTTTATATTATTATGTATTAACATATTATAAAAAATCGGAGCAGAGTCTATCAAGATTTATCAATTTCTCTCTTAGGTTCTATCTGACGTATTATTCATCCAAAAAAGTCCAAGCCCAATAAGATGTCAATTTCCGTATATTTATACTGGATATATCCAGATCTACCAAAGTTTTTTTATAAGGAAATTTTTTTGTTATAGATAGAGGGAGTTTATGGTCATCCCTATTAGATTCAGATGTTGTGGGAAAATACTATATTGTTGATGATGATGATAATGGATCATATCTCATGTTTTATTTTAGAATATTTTATAAAGAAAAATAACAATTCAATTTTTTTCGTAATATATATTCTATCTTCAATTATTTTTGAAGATGTCTTTATAATACTGACTATATATAAATGATTGGTCCAAAAAAAATTGAAAATGAAATAGTGGTATATTGTATTCCTCCGTCCTCAAAAAATTATAACACTTACTAAATTAAGATGTTTCAATTAAATTATAACATTATCAATATTTTTCTTACAAAAATACCATAAAAGTCAGATTATTTATTTTATATCATATTACCTTATTTTATTTTATTTTCATTCCTCCCACTCACATAAATTAAAGGACAAATTAATTTTTATAATAAAAAATAATAAATATATATAAATTATCGTGATTAATTGATTATATTTCTTTTACGACGGAGATGCATGTAGTGATGTTATTTGAAGATTTCATTCGTCCTCGCATCCTATATTTAACACGATTAATTGAGTTCTTATAGTTTGTCTTTTTCTATCATATGCATTGACTTAACATCTCTCTCTTTTCTTACAGTAATAAAATATTCTTTGGTTTGCATGTTGACTTTATTGCATGTATAGTTTTGATCTGTACTTTATCATGTGCACTTTATAGATAAAGTAGGAAGCTCTTTGACATATGTTCACGGAAAATTATGCTCTGATAATTGAGGTAATCTAATTGATAAGTATGTTCCTGGTTTAATGGTCCACAAGCTGTTGTAACGTAAGAAAAGTTGTGCAAGCACGGAGCAAGATTTGCCTTAAACTGCTTAAAACTTCCATACTTTCAAGTTACTATCTCCATCCTATTAATTTTACAATCTTTATATATTTTATATCATTTTATATTCATGGATATTGAATTTTATTTTTATTTCAAATCATGCCTGATGGTTCTACAACATGTATTTGATTAAAGTACGTAATTTGTATAATAATTAATATTTCATGATAAATATATAAAAAATTACGTTTGATTATCATATGCATGAATCGAACTTATCTCGACATTGATGAAAAGGTCAAAACGTTGTCTTTTTTGGCATTAAGTCTTAGCAGGCATGCTTTAGAAAAAAAAAAAAAACCTTCTTAGCAGGCATGGAGTCTTAAACTATGCAAGTGTTCGATTATTTATACAAAAGGTTTTGACATACAACTCTCTTAAAAATTTCATACTTTCAAGTTTTCTTCTTCTTCTTTTTTTTTTGTGGATAATTTTCAAAATACTCTTTAATCATTGTGCCTTTTATTCATGTCAAAAATATTGATTTAACTACTACCAAAAATTGATTTAATTCAAGATGTCTTTTAGATATTCTTTCAAAACAAAAAAAAAGAAAAAAAGAAAAAAAGATGATGTTTAAATATAAAAAATGAATCTCTGTAGAATCTCTGTTGCCGTGAAAGTGATGAAATGAAACAGGAGAAGGCCGCTTCTCTTTGTTTTATTCTTTTGGTTGTTTGCCGGATTTGGTGAAGGTCCAAACTTTAGGATCCTTCGAAGAAATTTCTTTCTATGATGATATGCGTCAACAACCACCGAAAAGATATCAGCATATCTATACATTAGTCATGCCTAGAAATCTAGTTGGAGTAATTTGAAAATGACACTTCATCAAGTTTTAGCTTGAAAACTATATACTTAAACTTGCTTTTTTTAAGATAAAAATAACGTAATTTTATTTTTTCGTCTTCAAAATAAATAAAATGTTTATTTTTTTCACTAATAAACACGTGTTCGAAGAAGACTTTTTTTTTTTCGTTTTAACGACGTAATAAAAATACGTTGCTGACCCATGTTTGAATTATATAGTTTAACCTATTATTAGTTTCACGATAATTTTTTGAAAAATGAAATTTGATCGTCAACAACACGAATCAAACTTTATATCGATAAATATATACTTTCTTCGTTTCAAAATATTTGAACAGCACGTATTTCAATATTGTGTTTGTGACGATCAAATATCATTTTTTACAAAATAGTTGTGAAATAGTAATGATAGATTAAGTTGTGAATTTTAATGTGTATCAATTTAAGATTTTTCTGATATCATTAAAAATAAAAACGAAACTTCTCAAAATATGTGTTGTTGTAATAATTATTGAATAAGATAGAGACAATATAATTAAATATTTTATTTATTATGAGATGAAGAAAATGATAAAATAGGGGATGAGGGCAAAAAGACTTTGATTTTTATATTATCAAAAATAAAATAAAAAAATACTCCCTTTATTTCACATTAAACACAACATTCTGAATATCATACTTGTCAATGCATCCAAAATCAAATCCTCATTAGTCGACGGTACACCTAAAAATCAAATCAAGCCGCAACAGTGCACCCCAAATGGTGGAGGTCCAAATCATGTCTTGATCGAGCAATTTTACCCAAGATTGGACCTTTGATTTGTGGATATTGAAGGGTTGGATTGTGTGGTGGGTTTGATTGGTGGGCTTGTTTTTGGTGTCGAAGCATGATGTTTTTGGTGCTGGGTGATTCGTGTATTTGTTCATCGAAGCGATTTGGCATGTGTCGAGCCGCGGGAAATCTTTGGGGAGGTGCTTGAAGAGTGGAGGCAGGGACTCGTCTTCGTCTACGGTGATAGCGGAGAAGGAGATGACGAATCTGATGGTAATGGTACGGAGATGGATTGAAAATAAAATGTTTGAAAATTAGATGTAATTAAAAAAAATCAGATTTATATGATTAAAATAAAAAACAAAAATATTAAAATAATTAATTAATAATTAATAAAATAAATATAATCAAATGATAAATAAATTTTAAAAAAATAATACACATTTTTTTTGGAATTTTAGTTTTAACCGTTGCACGATATGGCCATCACACCCTTGCATCAAACTCTAATTTCCAATCGTCGGTGCTCTGCATCTCTCGCCACCCAACACCCGCCGCCGCCCGCGGGCCACCACCTCCGCCGCCTCAACCCGGCCACGCACCGCCGATCTCCTAATCCGGCGAACGGAGATGAATCTGCGAAACATTCTCTCGCGGCACTCTCCGATCGCAATCTTTCCACAACAATCGCCCTAAAATGTATAACTAATTCTCTTCATATCTCGATCTCGCCTCTTTCGTCTTTTACTAGTATGTGAATCGATCAATTGTGTTTTGCTCTGCAGATTTGATGAAGATGTGATCCAGGTGAGCGCGAGGCTTCTGCCTTCTGGTGATGATTATAGTTGGAGTCGTTTTCGAATCGAGAGCTTGATGTTGTATGTTCTTTTTCACTTCGTACTGTATTTTGTTAACGTGGCGAAGATTCAAATTGTGTAAAGATTTGAAGATAATAGACCAAGACAAACAACAGCAATACATGAATTTAATGTGGGTAATGTTGAAAAATTCGGATCGTCGGAATCAAAATAAATCGAGAAATCTAATTTCTAATAAGAATAAAATATTATAAATTCATATATTTTATAAAATAATCATATTTTAATTGTGTTTAGCATTCACTAATTACACTACACTTTTATTTGGATACACTCTAAGAACTTTATAACAAGAAGTGCCTTGTATTCTATTACTTAAACTTATTATTTTGTTGTTATGAGATGACAAACTACATAACAAGCCTATTTATAGCAAATCCTTACTTGCTTATATGTAAGCAATGATATCACCTAAGCAAAAAATATAAAACATGTGTAACTTGCAGTATCATGTGGACGGTGGGGTAAGGAAGAAGAGAGAAAGAAGAGAAAGAGAGTAGGCTTGGCCGATGTTCAACACTCCCCCTCAACGGGTACTCTCTCTCGCTGCTGAACGAGTAATCATATTAAGTTGTTTTTTCAAATTTTCAAACTTAGTCCTGCTAAGTCCCTTCGAAAAGATATCTGCAACTTGACCATTAGTGTTGATGTACTTCAACTCGATCTTCCCTTGCAACATCTTCTCCCGAACGAAATGATCATGAACCTTCACATGCTTAGTGTAACGCTCCGGAATTTCCGTGCCGGAAGATACGTGAGCGTTATGCCGTCACGAATCAAGTCCGTGACAAGGCCAAATAACCGAATGTGTTTAAGGGTATAGAAGTCAAGGAAACTATAAACAGTAGTCACATATATGGCTTACAGTTTCGAATACCTGTTTAGTTACAACATTTAGACAGAGACATTGCAAGTCGAATATTCCATTAAACAAAATAGATCCTCTGATCTGTTATAATATGCAGAGCATGTGAGATCATGTATATGTATGCAAGCTCACACTAAGAGCCTTCAGGTACTATTGGGGGAATACCTGCAATTGAAAGACATAATCGTGAGTTAATGAAGCTCAGGAACCTCAGGTGTATGAATCCCAATTAAAGGAAACTTTCGCTAACGGATATGGCGATCGCCGAAAGTCCCTAAAACATTTTTATATATATAGGAAAATATGGACGTCATATGAAACAGCATCGTTTCTCATTTCTTTATATGGCTTCGTATTGCTTTTAAGGCCATTCCTTTCTTTTGCATTTATTTAGGGTTCATGACTTGACTCAAAAGCGACAACTCTAAGGATATTATCGACTCGGAGTACAATGATAAGATGTCAATCGTCATCCGGGCTACCCAATAGATTATATTTTCGCGCCTGCCTACTCCGTGCGTCGCCTTGCACCTCTTGTGTGCATTTAATAAGGCACCGTATGCCAGCATTGAGATGATTTGGGCCTCCTTGCAGAGATCAACCTGTGGTCCCGTCACAACAGCGTAGAAGCCGCCGCATGCATGCAAAGAGGATGGGGGATGCCCGTCGCTCCCTTGTTAGTTCTTACCCGTGACGTTGACTCAGAGGATAACATTGGAGTGCAATGACTCAAAACCCAAGCCACTAAGGTTATTCAAGGATACAACGAATGATCGCAATGGATCAAAGAAGGGACACCATCTTCGACCTTCTCAATAATTCCAAGGAAAACGACCAACGATCCAACGGATCCAAAAGGGACGTCAATGCCGGCCTTATCAGTTCAGGGATGCGATATTTCTTATTCGTTTGGTTGTTCATTAGTTCACACAGATAGTGTAACTATGCTTTACATCCCCCGTATCCTTTTTATTAATCGTTTAGAGGTCGTTTTTATTTATTCCCCGTGAGGATATATGTAATGTATTGGATGTATTCTAGTTCATTTTAACCCCAAATACCCCACCATAAATCAAACTTGATCATATATGCACGTTTAAGGTTATATTTCCATGCGTATAAGTTATATATCTCAAATACGTATTTAGATTTAAGATTCGATGTACAAAATCAATGTTTTCCTTGGCCAGAAGGCCGTCACGGCCGTGACTGACCCTATCGCGGCCGCGACTGGTCGTCGTGAGTATCAGTTAAATGACCCATCTACGGGTTGCCGTAACAAGATCGTTGAATTCTGGTCTTAATCGGTGAGAAATTATTCTTCTCGTATGCGGATCACTAATTGGATTGTCTGGATCCAATTTAGAGATTTCTTCAGATAAAGCCTTGACTTTAGTGAAGTACTGATTTATTGTCCAGTCTCGTTGTAAGACTGACATAAGCTTTATTTTTACCATTGCAGTAATATTCTATAATTCCAAATAGGAACATTAAAAATATTTTATGTTAATAACTTTATTTTTAACCGATCGGTAAAATTTATTTATCGAGTCTAGTAAAAATAATATTTCATTAACTGCATACTTCCGACATGGCTCTGATATCACTTGTTGGAAAATTCGAATCGTCGGAATCAAAATATATCGAGAAATGTAATTTCTAATAAGAGTAGAATATTACAAACTCATACACTTTATAAAGCAATCACACTCTAATTATGTTTAACACTCACTAATTACACCACATTTTTATTTGAATATACTCTAGGAACTTTACAACAAGAAGTGCCTCGCACTTTAGTTACTTAAGCTTATTATTTTGTTGTTATGAGATGACAAACTATAGAACATAACAAGCCTATTTATAGCAAATCCTAACTTGCTTATATGTAAGCAATGAGATCACCTAAGCAAAAAATACAAAACATGTGCAACATGTAATATCATGTGGACGGTGGTGTAAGGAAGAAGAGAGGAAGAAGAGAAAGAGAGTAGGCTTGGTTGGTGTTTAACAGGGAACCGGATTATCAGGAGAAAAATCCCACGAATCACACCATCATAAAGCGTGATAGCAAAGCAGTATGTGAAAAAGAGATTATAGAGCGTAACAAATCGTAATAGTTCACAACTCAATTCATATGGACGGTTAATACATGGATTACATTTATAGACCCATAAAAGATATAATTTAAACAAATCTGATCTCGTAGTCGAGGCTCGTGCCACGGTCTGTGTCCCTTGTGCATGGTCTGCCCCAAGCCGTGCTCAGCGTCTGCAGAACTGCAAAACGCACGGCCCGTGTGCAGTACGCACGACCTCCTTTGGCCGTGCTCAAAAACTTGCCTTCAACCTCATGCATGGTCGTGTCTATGGCACACGACCCGTGCCAACCTGCATTTCGTCCTTCTTCAGCCAAACAGACGTCCACGGTATTATATCATATTGGATATGCCATATTAGACGAGCATAATGTACATCAGACGAGGACATAAAGTAGTCGACAACCTCAACAGCAAAATGTAATTGTGTTGACAATCAATGATCGCTTAAGTTGAGACTTGCCTAAACTCGTTTCAGTTATAATTTGAAATCATTCATTGTGTTGTCCGATCAATAGACCATGCATATCTGCTAGACGTCGAGAATGGTTTTCGGAACAATCGTCCAACCTTACGGCAACCCTCTGATGATTTGATGCCCAGTCTCTGGCTGAGAGGATTGTGAACAAGAGAAGATCTTTGCTTAACAACTTTTTTTGTCTTTTGGTTTTAGTGTTTAATTTCTCGCTTCTGATAAGAGTTTGTGCCCATTTTCCGTTAACTTCATCTGTTTAGCGTTGGAATATGTATTGTTAAGATCATAAGCCAAAGGAATTAGGCGATTTGATGGGATTTGTTTTCTCAAATTGGATTTGATAGATTTTTTGATATAGGGTTATGAGCCACAATTGAGTGTTTGTTTTCTGAAATAATCAATGTTGTCGTTCCCTTTCTTGGGCTCTTCGTGGCCTGCTCGTCGTGCAATGCTTCTTTGCTCAATGGAAGGAGTATATACTGAACTCTTGATTCAAATGCAAGCGATGTCAAAGAGCCGGGACTGTAACTTCTAGGATCATGGAGACATTGTGGGACAGAATCCTATACCTTTCTTTGGCCAGTTCACAATGAATAAGGATCAGGACGCTGTAATTTCCATGCAGTGCGAAAATTTTTCAAGTGAAGAGATAACCTTGTTGCATCTTCTGGACTGGTATGCATATGTTTGCCATGATCCACTAATGAGCCTTTCTCTGACACTTGCATCTTTTCTTGTAGTAATATTTGAAAACTGCTGCTGTCTACATGATTCGTGATAAAATGGTGATCTATTCAAGTGTTTATCACCTGTTGCTGATCCTGCAATGTACCTGAATTTGAAGCCCCTGTTCTCCTGTTTTGAGTTTACTCTAATCAACAAAGTCTGAATTTCTTAGTATTTTAGTCCCAAGTGTAAATTCCTTGTCTTGTTTTTTCTCTCCTTGAAGCAGCGGAGCTGTTGTACTTCTCAATTATACGGGATACCACATTTGATTTATGCATCGGTTTTTAATTTGGGTATTTAATTTGTGTGCTCTGCAGATGGTCTCTAGCAAGGTGATACTCATTCCGACTTTGCAGAAACTATAAACACTTGTCTCCATTTTTAGAGGTGGAATGCCTGCATCATACGTACGGTTAAGTAATTTATTCACGAATTGCTTCCTGTGAACAATTTATGCTAGACCACAGCCACAATGAAGTTCGATCAATCAGTGGTATGCCTGTTCGTTAGCGTCATACTCTATTCTTCAGCACGTCTGATATGTGCTTTCTTCTTTATATGGGTGGGCGTGTTTTGTGTCATAAAAATGTTTGCTTTCTGCCATGATCTTGATGTTCTAACTAGAGTAAGCTGCATTTCAATAATTCTGAAATCTGAAACTAACTGCTATTTCCCCCTCAGGTTCTGAAACCGAGCGAATACTTTCTTGCTCTAATAACAATAAGCTGAAGCTGTGAAGCTCTAATAACAATAAGCCTTGGACCCTTAAACCCAACTGGAGTTGCTTAAACCGTTGAATATCTCTCGCAATGAAATTGGCGGCCTTTGTATCTTTGGTTTCGAAGACTTGAAACTGATACAGCTCGACATTGCTGGGAAACCAGTTGCCGATGATGAAATTTACATGTTTCCCTGGATGTAGGATAAGATAGAGAATCAACTGTGTCGACCACAGACTTTTGTCAGGACCAAGCATGTAAAGATATCCTCACATCTTTCATCATCCAGTTTATATGCAACGGTTATGCGTTTCGATGGATACTTGGGCTTATTTGCACTAGTTACTGTTGATTTTGAGTCCGTTATAAAATTAAAACTCTTGAGTCGATAAAGTTAACAGTACATTAAGTTTATCTCGAGACATGCATTCTTGGTGTGATTTTTATGTTCATGTTTCAAGCACACCATTGTGGCAAAAAATCTTGCTAGCTTTTGATGTATAGGACTCATTTATTGACCAAAGAGGGTGCATATTTGTAACGTTGTGTGAAACGATACCTAATTCTCCTTGTGCAGCCAAAAACATGAACAGGCCGAGGGTTATCCAAATCCTCCTTGGATTTGCTATGTTGATCATAGGATTAGGATCGAGCAAGGAGCAGATAATGTGACAAAAGAGTTTAACATATTGATTGATGTGTGTCATAATCGGAATATTAATTGATGTTTTCTGTTGTTTTTCATTTCATCACTAAAAAGTAAAGGCAAAAAAAAGGACCCAAATAATCTACATAGTGTCGAATTGTTCATGACATGATTTGAAAAAAGATTGCATGTAATGAACCGAAACCTGCAAGACAGATTCTAGTTCTAGAAAGTAGGAAATGTACTAGGATGATTTGAAACCATTCACAAGCACATTTGGAATTGGTATTCCTTAACGACATTAAGAATTAATCAACAAATGATGATATCTTGGCCCAGCTTTGTTTGATACGAGTCTTACAACTTTATTTTCTATTTTTCGTTTTCATTACTGGGATCCTTTTTATTTAGTAATCTAAGTATTGAGTTCCGTGACATCCAAGCACAACTTTCCTATTATAGAGTATAAAAATCAATGTGGATATTGAGAGAAAGTGTAAGGTGATGGAACTCCAAGTACAGTGAACACGAAAAGCTAGTTGTTGCTTAACAAAACAGAAAACCCATATTCTAATTATAGTTTAATCACTTCAATCCCTTTCGAGATCAATCTCACACAATCATACTTTTTTAAATATAAGCTTGATTTTTTTGGCACAAACCCTTTACGTGAAAGTAATCTAAGCATGATGAATCCATGTGTGATGCTTTACATGTTCTACAAGGCATTTACTTTCACAAATTTAAAACAAATTTCTTGTTATTGAGTCAAACGACTATGTGTTGGTACAATAATTGATCCCACTTTCTATCTATATGCACAGTGTTGTGAATAAGCGTGAAAGCAAGTCACCCGTCGAGCATGTGGACCTTCATAGTCCCATAGAAGATTTTGGTTTTTGGTTTTTGAAATCATTATGGTGATTATTTATTTCGAGAATAATGCAAGAAGGTTTTCTTGTGATGGAAGCATAAGACGCTATAGCGTGAACAAAGGGCGCCACAACGTCTCGGTTGGTTGAGATTTCGTGGATTCTGCATTGTCACGTTGCGACGTGATTTTGATCTGTGTGAAATTTACTCTCATTTTAATACTTTTTGGACTCCCATCAATTTTGGATTATTTTTCATGTTACAACTTACACCAGCATCATTTGGGTTGACCTAAATTGATGGTGACTCATAATGATGGAAGAGTTATAAATGAAGATTAATGCTTGATAACTTTATAGGTTAGGGAGTTACAATTTGGGTTTGATCTCCTTTATATGTGAGTCATCTTCCTTCTCCTAAAGAAGATAAGAGAATGAAGAGAATGAAGAGAATGAAGAGAATGAGTGAGAAACACTTTTATCTTATAAATTTGTTGAAGTTTTTGTCGTTTTTTGTTTACGTGTGAGTCGAGTGCCGCACTTTGTCCATATAGTGGATTTTAGTTCATGCACCGGTCAGGTGGACAAATGGATTTTTCCCCTAGTATTCAAGTTTCCTACTATAAACACACGTGTTGTTTTTCTTTCTCGTTCTCGTGTTGTTCTTTGTGTGTGATTGAGCGATTGTAAGATGTCATCCATCCTTTTCCCATCTCAACATCACCATAACAAGTACTAACTAACTTATAATGCATGTGTGATTTTTTGGGGATATTTCAGAGTTATCTGACACTCTGTTATATAGTTAAAAGTAATATGTCTAGGATGCGAAACGATCTTGTTTAAGAAAAATGATGGATAAGATCAAATCTTTTAGTGTATCGTCGGACGAAAGAAATTCAAGTGTCTGATCTCACCCGGCTGACAAAACTTACATTACATATGATCATTAAGATGACAAAGTAACATGCAATTTAATTCACAAAGAATATGATGAATACATGTCCTGGATGACAAAAACGACGTTAGAGAGATATGCACGATCAAGTTGGACTTTGATGGTTCGATCGATATATGATCCGTATGCAGAGAATACAGATCATCATGGGGCCTTTCACTAATTAGATGCACGTATGCTCGCCAAAGACAAGGACAACGTACTCAAAATCCGATGTACCCTGGATACACCTCTATAGTTTTTCGCTTTGATTAGTTATAACCATAGGTACATCGAGATGGATCATAATGGAGTATATGCTAATCACTGAGAGAAAAGGGTTTCGAAAAGATTGAAAAAATAAAAACATCTGACGTTTTTTCATTCAAAATTTGTAGACAAGCATCGACTGCATCTGATGTATATGCTTGTCTACATGCCTCGAATGGAAAAAAAGGCAGTCCTATTGTTTCCAACCTCGGAGTTGCTAATGATCATCTCATTGACAGATTGCATAACAAAGTTAGGTGTAACAATTTTCCATTCGATTCCCTTTTCTTTTTCACAGTAGCATTTGACATTAAGGTGAAACATGCTCTGTTTCCTGTTGACAACTCAAATGAGGACAAGCTACAAACATACAATGTGTAAATGTTGGTCAAATTGTTTGCATGCTTTAACTAGCTCCAAACTTATCCAAAATTAAAAGAGAACTGTCACGAGCAGTATATAAATGCACTTGCACATACCAGAAGATCCAATAAAAACTCCTAACGTTCCTTTTGAGATGATATATTTAAGTTGGATTACACGATGGATGATATACTTTACAACTTCGTAGACGAATGTGTTCAAAACTACGTAGATTGATGATAATGAATCTAAAAAAAAAAATATAGAATGGATTATGCATTTCTCCGGATCTGCATAATATGTATCACATCATGACAAGGAAGCAAAAAGAACCCTTTAAACTTTAGTGGCTTCAGAAGTTATTTGCCAGCCAATAGCAGCTCAATGGTCCAAGCACATAGATATCCTAGAACATCATATTTTGGACCACTGACAGGATAACGTTTATGATAGACAACAATATGCACATATGATGATTAACAAAATCTTAATCTATAAGTAGTCATTGGGATTCCATCTAATAGATATACACTTTATATCACACTCAAAACAATTTAAAGTAGATCATACACAATAACAACTGTGATGACTACTTATCTCGAAAGTTCTTTAAAATAATTTTGGTATTGTATCCATAGGGATTTTGGGACAAATCCTAAAAAAAGAGTCCAGCATAAAAATTAAACCTTTATAACATATATATATGAATTGGATCCAATATTTAACTTAAAATTCTAGTCTAATACGTCGTATTTATGTTATTGTGTAATGTCCCGATCAATCCTCGCTACCAAAGAGTTACCACGAACCGTTTTTTAGGTTCAAAACTGACCTCACAGGTCAACACTAATTCTTTCAGTGTTTTTTAACCTCACCCGCATACACCCATCGGATCAACACTACTTCTTTCAGTGTATTTTGGTCCCACAAATCAACACTAGTCCTTTTAATTACGGAGTTCTAAAGTGATGGGTTATCGAAAAGGAAGATGCATCATGTTGGTATAGATGGTATTGTCAAACCAAAAAGGGCTAGTGTGTTTTAACCTCACTCACATACATCCTGGGAAGTTGGACTGCTTTTCAGCCTCAGATCTGACCCCACAATTCAACGCTACTCCTTTCAATGTGTTTTAATCCCACAAATCAACACTAGTCCTTTCTAACTGCGGAGTTTTAAAGTGATGGGTTATCGAAAAGGAAGATACATCTTATTGGTATAGATGATACTGTTAAACCGTTTAAGTTTTTTTTTTTTAGATATTATATATTGTTTTAGGATAGAAACAATTTCTTTATTGGTTGTAACGAAATTAAGATTACATATATGTAATCTACCTTGAACCCTGACAGAAGTAGACAGAAATACGTTGGTTGTTGTTTGTGGCTTCTTTCTTGGTCTGCCATTGATGAAATTAACTTGTCATCGAGGTCGGTCAAATGGGGTCCAATTGGTTCCCGTCCGTGTTAGCTCCACCACAACCCTGTGGGCATGCTTCCTTGCACTTTGCGACATTTAGTTCGTGTACAATTTTTATGTCCGTGGTCCATTTTCACCAATATTACACGAATTAAGATCGATGGGAGCTTGGTCGACAACAAGATTTGTATCTCACGGATAAAGTCGCCGAGCCTATTGATCAAATCGACGATAAACTTCTGATCAATTGATGCAAATTAACGTTGACATAAATCTTTGATCATATGAACGAACCAGCAAGTAGTTGACGGTTTGTAAATCATCCTTTCAAATCAGATAAGAAAAATCAGTTTAGTTATAACTCATTTTTTTTAATGATGTGATCAAAAATTTAAGAATTTATGAGGATATCAATATTTTTTTATTGTTTTTACGAAGAAAATTACTACTCACCTTCTTCCCCTCATTTCTCATCCTTTCAAGAAAAAATCCATATACTATCCTTCACCTTCACCCCACTTCCTCGCCCCTTGCCAGCCAAACCAACACCCACCCCTGCACACACGTCATTTTACTTAATTAATAATATAACATTAAATCAAATAAATATTAATAATAATTAATTAATGATAATAATTGTTAATATTATAAAATTAATAAATAATGAAATAATATTAATAATATTAAAATTAGTTCAAGATGACATCAATATAAAAATAAATATATACTAATAAAACTATAAAAATGCATTAACATAGAAATAAAATTTAAAACCAAACTAATATGATTATAAAATGAATGAAAAAATTATTTTATTTATAAATGAAAAATAAATATTCAATACAAATTTGAAATATACAAATATATATTGTTGTAATATTTTATCATCTTTCTTAGATTCCGTCAAGTATTATCTTGTCAATTTTTTTATATTCGTTCATCTTTTTCAAATTGTAATATTATCAAATTTTTTTATATTTTTTAGAACGTCATTTTTTAAAACAATATAAGTGTTGTTTTAAGATAAGGAAAGCTATAGATATGAACTAAATTATAGTTTTATAATAAAACTTCACAATTGTAATTTTTATCCTCAATATTAGATTTGTTTGATAGATATCGTTAAATAATTTACATATATGTATTTAGTTTTTTTAATGTTACATAAAATAAAAAATATTAAAAGTTGAAATTTACATAAAACAAAAAAAAATATAATGTGATGAAGACTAGTTTTGAAATTAAGAAAAAAATAAGATAGAATTGTATTATATGAAAGGAATGATTAATATTTCTTTTTTACGAAAACAAAAATAATGATCGAATGTTTTAATCATTTGGACACACAAAAAAAGTACCATATCATTCCTGTACTTTGTGTTGTATTCTAGTGGGCAAGTGCCTGGTAGGCAAATAGTAGGTAGCAGCCACTCTCATATAGCACAAATCTCGATCACTCCCCCCTTTTCTCCCCAGCAACCATCTTACAAATACATGCTCATTCCCTTTGCTATATATTTTCCTGCGCTGGAAATTTCAACTCCACTATCATCACATTTATTCCTCAACTTTTTGTGTCTCTCTTCATCATAATCAACAATATTATATATATCCAACATGCAGGGAGCACAAGATACACAACTCACAGCTCATGACACAAACAATATTGTTACAATGACTACCAAAGAGAAGAACCAAAAGGCCTTGGAGTTCATAGAACAAGTGACCGCGAATGCCGATGAGGTCCAAAGGAGTGTTCTGGCCGAGATTCTTGGTTGCAGTGCTCACGTCGAGTACTTGGAGAACCACGGCCTAAATGGCCGCATAGACCGTGAACATTTCAAGAAGGTAATTCCGATGGTGACATACGAGGATGTGTTCCCTTATATACAGAGGATCGCCAATGGCGATACTTCGCCTATCCTTTGCTCCCGTTCCATTTCTGAATTCCTTACAAGGTAATATATGTAGAGCTTGTCATTCATTCATTACCTCGTAATTAACGTAAGTTAAATAAGTGAACAACATGACATTACATGCAAGCTTATGTTAAAGAGATTTGTTCAATTACTCAATACACATTTGAAAGATAACGATTACAGGTTCCTATTCTACAGGTTAAGTTCTTATTTATTAGTCTAACTGGAAGAACCCTGTTCGTTGTGACAGTTCCGGCACATCCGGCGGGGAGAGGAAACTGATGCCAGCAATAGAAGAAGAGCTAGAAAGGAAAGCATTGATGTACAGCCTTCTAATGCCGATAATGGACCAGTTCGTCCCTGGTTTGGAACATGGCAAAGGGATGTATTTTCTGTTTGTCAAATCCGAATCAAAGACTCCAAGCGGAATCCTTGCCCGCCCGGTGCTAACGGGTTACTACAAAAGCTCATACTTTCAGCAAAGGCCATATGATCCCTACACGAATTACACTAGCCCGAACGAGACCGTTCTGTGTCCGGATTCATACCAGAGCTTGTATTCTCAAATGCTCTGCGGGCTAAGCCAAAACACGCAAGTTATTCGCATAGGTGCTGTTTTTGCTTCCGGGTTCATTCGTGCCATTAAGTTCCTTGAGCAGCATTGGGAGGTTCTTTGTCACGATATAAGATCCGGGACTTTAAACATCCAGATCACTGACTCATCAGTGAGGGAATCGGTCATGAGAATCCTGAGGCCTGATCCGAGACTAGCCGACTTCATTGAAGAGGAGTGTAGGACGGGATCATGGAAAGGAATTATCATCAGATTGTGGCCTAACACTAAGTACATTGATGTCATTGTAACAGGAACAATGGCACAATATATTCCTACTATTGATTACTATAGTAATGACCTTCCTATAGTTTGCACCATGTATGCCTCCTCTGAGTGCTACTTTGGGATAAACCTTAATCCTATGTGTAAGCCAAGCGAAGTCGCTTATACGCTCCTTCCCAATATGGCATATTTCGAGTTCTTGCCGGTTCGTAGCAGCGACGAGTTCAGCGGTGACGGATCACATGGAAAACATCCACACAAGGACACGACGGAGGAATTGGTCGATCTTGTCGACGTTAAGCTGGGGCAAGAGTATGAGCTTGTTGTCACCACTTATTCAGGTATTATTGTCTGCTGGTATTTGTTTAGAAAGTGCAACTTTTCTCACCTAAGGAACCCAGAAAAGTTAGTTCAAGATTTCGTTACCCAAGTAAAAGTTAGTACAT
This sequence comes from Drosera spatulata, assembly GCA_035668315.1. Taxonomy (NCBI): domain Eukaryota; kingdom Viridiplantae; phylum Streptophyta; class Magnoliopsida; order Caryophyllales; family Droseraceae; genus Drosera; species Drosera spatulata. The sequence continues at coordinate 46,442 of JAOVYX010014655.1, forward strand.
TGGGAACTTATATTCTGACCACTATAATAAACAAAGTCTCCGAATCAATTGAACTAACACTAAGATATAGAATCTATACATTGTATTTATATGGTTTGATCTATTTGATAATATCGCTAATCATGTCGAATGAATAACTTTACAGGCCTTTACAGGTATCGTGTGGGCGACATACTTCGTGTGGTTGGGTTCAAGCACAAGGCACCACAGTTCAACTTCGTATGCCGGAAAAATGTTGCTCTCAGCATTGATTCAGACAAGACGAATGAAGTAGAGCTTCATAATGCGGTCAAGAATGCAGTTAACCACCTCTCGCAGTTCGGTGCATCACTAACCGAATACACAAGCTATGCAGACACCTCGATCATTCCCGGCCATTATGTCCTGTTCTGGGAGATCGACAACAGTGGCACAGCTCGGGTCCCTCCATCGACTCTATCATACTGTTGTCTTGCCATTGAAGAGTCCCTAAACAGCGTTTATAGGCAAGGGCGAGCATCCGATCACTCAATTGGGCCACTGGAGATACGAGTTGTTGAAAACGGGACATTTGATAAGCTCATGGACTACGCAATATCACAACTAGGGGCATCGATAAACCAGTATAAGACGCCTCGTTGTGTCAGATATGCTCCCATCATCGAGCTCTTGAACTCGAGGGTTGTTGCGAGCTACTTAAGCCCGAAATGCCCGACATGGACTCCAGGACATAGGCAATTGTCCACGACCAAGAAGCTAGGATGATCATAGAGCACTTGCAGTGTTTTAGGGGTCGATTTATCGCTTATCGGATCCGCACTCAATTGATCTTTGTGTATAAAGATTGCTTTATCAAGTACTGACCCGAAAGACTTCCTTCAGTTCCATCACACATCAAGCTCTCCCAATCACTTCTGAATTCGCTCTTCAATAGTCACTTTGTACTTTAATCCACGGCTGCAAATCACAGACCAAGAGATATAAAGTTAAGAACAAAAAACATAAGATGTACCCATCTTGACTCCTAAAACCAATTTAGAAAAGAAAAGACATGAGAATAATATCTACGTACATTCTAGATGCATGTGAGTTTCTCAACATCGACCAGACGCAATGATTCATCAGAAACACGACAGTGTCGAAGATAATTGGGGAGCAAAAGCCAATGCATTCCTGTTCAGTCAGTCGCATCCGGCAACCACTTACTTTTCTGTGGAGGATCGCATTCGCAACAGAAAGATGTCGCCTTTTTGCCGATCCCTCAAAGTTGCCAAATTCAGCCACTATACTTGATTCTGGATAAGTGTAAAGAGGGGTCCAATTAGTACTAGCAAGTACCCTTTTGTGGATATCATATCTGCGTTCAACCAACGCTAACAACTTTTAGTTGAAAAAACATGCAACAGATTGATCATCACAGGCCGAAAAAGCCGTCTCCAACAGACTTGCGATGACGTGCCACTTTAAGTCGGTGGGGTGGCAGCATCATCGAGTCTCAGCAACTTTATACCTCATGAAGATTCCTTCAGTTTTGCCAGGGCTGTCAATAATTGGTCCGGACGTTACGTGACAGGATCGCGCACTTTGAACGTGAAAAAATCCTGATAGAGAAAGGTACCCTTTTTATAGCCACTTCATCAGAACAGTGAGCTGAGAGATATTAGTTTCAAGCTTGATGTTATAGTATAGCACAACGATGAGCACTTCAGGGTTCAGATTCAGTCTCTCGAGATTGCTTGACAACAAGATGGCCCAATAGATCATGTCCAACGGCCAGAATTGGCATGAAGCGGTGATTGCTCAGTTTGAGAAAGCTTACCGATGGTGCGACCATTGCATTGGGATAGCCATAGGAAGTCCATCGTCAGCTACCTGATTTATATAAAGTGTAATGCCAGAGTGATTCCCCTTTTTGATAGAATCTGTAGCAATGAAGTTGGTCCGGGTCAAGGCGGCAAAAATTTCCAACAGAAGGCAAATGAAACTTAATACAGATCACTCGTCAAAACTTTTAGTCGATGCAATCCACATTGAAACATTGTGTGATCACAATCTTGATACATCCATGATTGAATGTAATCACAAATGGATCTCTTAATCATGGAGATCTGCATGGAATGTCGAAGGCATTCTTGGTATATATGCCATTCTCCTATTTAAGGTATCAATGACAACAGAATGATTTTCAACTTAGAAAACATACTGTACTAAAACAATGAAGCTTGGAATTGGAAAGGTGGATCTATTTAGACCAGTGTAAGTATCTCTACATATCTCCATTAGTTTCTATAAAGAGCTCTGATCAACTTATTTCAAGATAAATAGCAACATCTACGTATTCTCTCCACTGAGTCAACTAAACAATGATGAAATTAATTAAATCAAAGATAAAAAAAACAAATAGATAAGATTTATTTATTAGGAAGATATTATGTACGGAATTGCTATTAGTATATATTTGTGGTAATAAAAGTTGGAGGTGAAAATAATCACATGAAATTCATAAATTATATTTTAAAATTACACAAATTTATTTTTGTAAGAATCTCAAATATAAATTTCTTTGCAGGAAGATATCTATTTACGCTTTTCCTGGTGGGATTTAATGGAATTAATTGAGAAAAAATGATTTGGGAAAAATTTAAAATTTAAAAAGAAAAATAGGATGGATGAGAGATCTAGTTCTATTGTTACCGCTTCCATGTATGAAACATTTATGCATCAATAACATGAATCTTAGACGGAAAATAACATACATTGAATAAAAGAAACTTACGCATACATAAAGTTAAATATATTATATTATAAATTATTACCTGTATGATGTAACAGACTTATTGTAATTGATAGAACATCTCCGACCACAGTGATTACTAGATTTTCTTTCTCCCTCCTTCTCCCTAGTTTAACTGCGCATATCACTATATCATGTCATATTAGTAATTTCAGATCTTCAAGTGCTTCTCCGTCAACACCAAGCCTACCAAGCTTTTTAGAATCTACGACAGTGAGGCCTTAATCTCAAACTAACATGAAAATCAACTGGTATTAATCATCCACACATTCACAACATAAGAATAATCAGTATGAGAATCACCACTGCATTTTCGGTTGATATTTTGTTCCCTTTCTCATGTTTTATTTAACCAGCTCGAAGATCAACCTTATCACAAACACAAGATTAACTCTATTTTGCTTTCCATTCCCCTAAAATCATTATCACTTATCATTTCACCATTTTGAGATCATGTGAAATTGGTTCTGTTACAGGAGTATCAAAGCTATATATCATTCTCACATTCACAGCCTACTCCACTGAGAAAAATTGACAAGCACTTATCACCAGAAAAGTTTACCTTGCAATTTTACCGCTGAATCTCTATGTTGCCAGAAATGCTCTTGGCACGCACAGACTATTGGCTCTATGAACTTTTTACAGCAAATCATACTTCAACAATCTCGAGTCTGAAACAGAAAGGAAGCAACAACTTGAGACTTCTCACAATTGACTCAGCATTAATCGCAACTGTCGAATCTTGATCTGCAACTTGTTCTATCCTCATGTTAGATCCATCACAATCTCCATGTTGTGTTCCTCTTCACTTTCTCCACCTTTCAGATCTCCAAGTTCATTACTCCAATCCTCTTCTCAAGCTTTAGAATGTCCATATACACTGATCCAGTCATCTTCCCCTTGATTGCCTACAAATGGGAAGATACTTCAGAACCATCCTCATAATCGCAACACGTCTCATTCGTATAATGACAAAATAAGTGATTCTACAATCTCTCCAATAAATTACAGGTGGCTTTCTAAGCAAGATTGCAACTTTTAAAGGACGAATCCATCATTGAATCAGGTATTGGACTACTTGCTCTACTTTCATGTGTTCATCCTCATTTTAGAGACATGAACGGCAGCCCATATATTCTTCCATCCAACTTCAAAAAACCTCATTATTTATTCTAAACAACGAATCCCAAAAGGCCAAAGGAGAGATTCAAGGTCTTAGATGTCACTACAGCAAAGTGCATAAATCTGACAGAAGCTGTACAGAAGGGGTTAATTTTGAGGCAATAAGTATGTTTGCTTTTGTCCAGATAAGGACTGATCAGTTGTAGAACATGGATGCATTAAACTAATCCGATGAAAACTCGGGGCATAATATGACAACTTAGGTTAGATTGTAAGGTAGAATCAACAAACTCATATAATTGCAAAATTTACGAACTTGAGCACATAATAGATATTAAATACATGGCCATTTTATTCATTGTTAATTGATTTCGAACTGGAACCCTAGATGTTTAATAACCTATAGGTCCAAGGGTCTATATATGAACTAATATTATTTTCGTTATATCCGATATGAATAAATTGTTCTCAATATACAGAGAAAGTTATCTTTCTCCAATGAAGAACCAATCTCAAGGTTTTGTAAACTATCTTGTGGATCACAAATTTCAGTATATACATTCTATTTTTTTGTGCCGCAGCAGATAAATTAGATTAGAGCTCTACAGCCTCTACTAACATAACATCACGAAATTCCAGAGCGAAGCGCAAATGCATGCTATCGAAATCGAAACGAATGAACAGAAAATTATCATACGAGCATCAAGTTGAGCCGGAAACACTACGAATCGTCATCACAATGTAACTAATCTCAAACCCTTCGATTCTGATATGCATCCTCTGATCCAATCTCTCAAAACCCTAAACCCTAACCGTTTCGGCTTCGACGCCGGCGGCGAGGAGGAAATGGCATAAGAAGTTGAGAACGGGACGGAACGGGAAAAGGGCGGAGGAATTGGAGGAAATGCAAATGGCGACGAGGAAATGTGTTTCCGTTTCTCATTGTTTTCTGTTTTGGGTGTTACGCAATGCACTAACATACCAAATATGTATGGCTGAATTTATATTATAAGTTTTATATTTTATAATATAATTTAAAAGATTATATTATAAATTAATGAATATATTTTATCAGATTTTAATATCTTTTGTTATCAAAATTTGATCGTATGTATTCAATAATATATCATATAAATTTTTCAATTTCATTAAAAAAATAAAATTTATAATATAAAATTAGTTTATTATCACAAAATCAAGGCACCCATAAATATAAAGTTGTTGTATATTGTTCATCTAAATAACTCATGAATGGATCAGGTTATTCTATCACTTGTTTATTTTGTTTTTAAGATTTTTTATAATATTGTGATCTCATGATAATGGAGCTGGAGATTCGGAGGAATTGTGCTTAAGATTATTGATACAGTTTTGGTACTTAGAATCTTGAAAAAACAGTAAATTATTGTTGAGAATCTAGATGGGAATGTCGCAGGTACCATGCCTCCTTTTCTTAATATTAGTTCCTTTTTCTATGTTCCAAGCTCTATGTTTCTTCCAAGAAGCATCCAAAGAAAGCACTAAATATCAAATCCAACCGAAAGCTGGCCTTGATCATGTGAAGGTCCAACTCTAGTCTGAACATGTTGACTTGATGTTGATCGCACGCCACAGGCTGGCTTTCACCTCTCGCAAATCCCAGATTCGACCACGACGTCCTCAACCCACCATTTTCATTAGTTAATAGAATCAGAAGTTTTGATAATATAAATATTAATATATTTTAAAATATGTATTGAATAATATGAATATGCAAAATATTTTACAGTTCATGAACAAAGTTATATTGACAAGTAGTAAGAAGAGCAGCATGAAAAATTAAGGCTTCGCTTAAGATTGATCGATCGACTTAGGCGACTACTTGAGCAAGCCATCCATGTCGCCTTTTCTATGCCTCGTAGCCCGAATGTAGAAATACAAAACCGCCAAACATACGCTCATCAGTCCTCCGATGATTACACTTCCTCCAATCTCCGACCCACCGTCCTGCTTCCGCCTATACATCATCATTCCCTTCCTGCTCGACGGCCCCTCGGCCACATATCCTCGCAAATTTTCCGGTGGGTTTGCAGCCGCGACACCAGACTTGACCACATTGTCAACGTCGCCGGCCAACTCCCGTCCCATTGCGTGCACGATCAAGAACAAGAAACAAGATATGATCATCGTGCTTTGGATTCCCATTCTAGAATAAGGGATTGAAATAATGTGAGTGTTTTGAGTGTTGTTGCTGTGTTTGGTTGTTTTGGAGTATGAAGAAACAGAGGAGCGATGTGGGTGAGGTGGGCACTGGGCGAAGGAGTATTTGTAGGCAGAGGTTCGAGCGTGGGGTTTGGAGCTTGTAGGGGTATAAAGGGTATGAGCACGACAAACTAATGTGATTACAGGACAATTATTTGTCGGTGTTTTGTCACGAGGCTTAAGTTTCGGTGCGACATCAGAGCTGGTTTGAGTAGAGAACGTTGAGAGTTTGGTTGTATATAATATTTTATACGAGCTGTTGTTTGTTGTATGTAATACTCTTTGTGATACGTCTCAACACAAACATATATAGATACGTGTTGAGAATATGTGTGAGTAACTTTATCCATATATTTTATAAAGAAAAAAAAATGATAAATAAAATATATATGTCAACAACTCATAATCTATCAATTTAAATTTTGGATTAATAATTAGATTTAATTTATATGTGTATTTTACCGATTCGATTAGGAGGTGAATTCCTCCTTTTGCTTATTACTCCGACTCAATAGATCCGGCTTATGGTACCAGTTTTGGCTTGCATTGGCTAACAATTTGGGCCATATTATATATAGCTTTTCCATTTATTGGCTCCAACAATATTCCAACTTGTATTGCTTTATTTGTCGCATGATGCCAAGTTGGATAAGAAAAGGTGTCACACAACCCGTCATCTTCTACATAAAAACATATGCATTATCGAATGCTGGATTTGATCTTTTTCATAAAGGTTTGCTTTTTTCGCAACTTAACATCGAAGAGGCTCGTTAATATATATCATGAAAACATTATGCGGTTCGTCGCGAAGAGGGTGGGATTGTCGCTGTCCGGTCCATATCTGCGGAGGTTAAGCCCATATGTGATTGTTGGCAATTCGAGACGTTAGTTATAAACAGTTCCATATGCAAATGCTCTGATGTCGTTAATTAGATGTCGCATCCTTTTCAGTAGTCGGAGTTCCCTAATCATAAGATTAGTGTGATTGAATCCAACAATTAGTATGGTCTTTCATGACTATATTGGATTATAAAACTAGTTATTCGGTGAATGAAAATGCACGTGATATACCATACGTCATTCAAAAATGGATGAAATCAACTCGACAGATCGAAGAGCATATAGAAACAAAACATAGAAACATATGCTATAGAAGACTTCGGAGAGCATATGCAATCTTATAATCTCAAGAAGACATCCTTCTCGGGCCTAAAGGATACGGGTGATAAATCTCTATTTGCTCTATTAGTATCACATACGTACATGAATCTGTCAGGTGAATGGAAAAAATTGAAGACAATGTTGTATTCCATATTTTTAAAACAGAGAAATACACTTTTCTTGAGGGTTGGTAGCCGTGGTACCATTTCTGAGGAAACATAAAACAAATAAAACAATTAAATTTATATCATATTGTAAAGTATTTTCTGATCAAGTTATTTGGAGTACTAACAAAGATATGGGCTGGCCCAAGTTGTTTAACAGACTTGTAACCATGACCCAAAACTAAAATTACACTTTCCCATCACAATTTAATTTAAAACATTTTCATCTCATATAAATATTAATATGTATGATAAATTATATATGTATTGAATTTTATTTTTTTTTGTTTTTGGTGAGTGTGTAAGAGAGGAGTGAGAAAAAAAAAAGCAGAGAAAATGATAATAGGATGGATTGATATGATATAAAATACGGATGTTTGATAATTTTGTATAAAAAAAATTTCAAATAAAACATATTTTATTTATTTTGATATAGTCCAAATAGAAGAACATTTCAATTAATTTAAGATGGAGAGAATATATTAAAAATCCAAAATTACGTAATGTATCACATTGTGTATTCTGGGATCCTTAATCACACTGTTTAGTTTATTTGTTAGTGATACTTGGACTTTACGTTTCAGAAACAGATTTTTTTTTTGTTTCAACAAAGATAAGATTGTGTATATTTCATCATTCTCAAATTATATCTATGACAAAAAATATTGGATTATTGTTGTTATTGATATTTAGTCTCAAGTTTTTCTGTATCGTTGCTACTTCCGTTTTTTTTTGTTTTTTTGCTACTTCTGTTAAACATACAATCAATGTTAATTATAATGCTATTTTTTTATTATTTTTTTCCTTTGAATCACTACCTTATATTTTTTTTAATTTCTTTGATGCCCCACAACTATTTCATGAGTTTGTATTGTTTAATTTTTCTTTAAGTTTTTTCTATATTGTTGATACTTTTGGGTTTTTTTTTTTTTTTTTTGCTACTTCTGTTAAACATACAATCAATGTTAATTATAATGCTATTTTCTTTATTATTTTTTCCTTTGAATCACACCATCATTTATTGAAATTATCATTATGATTTTAATTTTTCATGCTTATTAATAGATTAATTTTAACGATTGATTATTCATAGAATATTATTAAAATTTTAGGTTATTCACACTTTGATTTCTAAAAAAATTAAATTAAATTAAGGTTTAATAAATAGATAATAATAATTTTAATATTATAATAAATATATAGTTTAAAGTTCAATAATCGATTCCTCATACATTTTTCCTGGCTCTGCTCCAGAAAAGATACACAAATTTCAATTTCTACCCACCCGTTATAGCATTTTTAAGAATCTCAGAAGGCATCTGATCAAAAAAATAAAAATAAACATAAATAAATAAATAAAAATCTCAAAAGGCATAGTGATTCACCATATAGTTTTCAAAATACATGTTATTTACCAATAAATTGTAGTTGAGATTCTTAATATTTGTTTTTCAACTTAATTTGTGTTCTTACTTGCCCTAAATTATGATTTAATAAAAAAAAATATTCTATCACATTAATTGAAAGTAAATCAATTAGGAGTATTTTCTATCTTTTTTTAATATCTTTCTGAATTTTAAAACGTTACTCCTCAATTTCTACCACTGTCACCTTCGTTTTTTATTCGTCGTCATCGTCGTCGTCGAAGTTAACAATGCACCATCTAAAAAACACAGTGCGCCCGCACCTCCACTCCTATTTTTCTTCCACCATTACCATCGTCGTCATTGTCGTCGTTGAACTTAACAGTGCACGATCCATAGAAACAGTGCACCTCATATAGAATACAGTGCATCCTTGTACAACCTCGTATAGAATAAAGTGTTGGGAATAGACGGGCCCAATCCTCGAGACTTGGTACAAGTAATGTTAGAAAAATAAATATGACAAATGATAGAAAATAAATTAAAACCACGACACAGTAATTTACGTGGTTCATCCCGTTTCTGGGATTACTTCCACGGATAACCGACAAATTTTTTCATTATTCAGGTGAACTTTTGTTATAAGAAAATTTATCCCTCAACTCACAAATTTTGTGATACTCGCAGCATACACCTACCTAAAAATAATATTATAATATTTAGGATAATTTCTAAATATTATTGTAACGCCCTGAATTTCTATTACTTATTAATGTTACATATGGCGTCCCTATCGCTGAACCCAACGTCTCAGATAGACAAACACTATACATCCTGACTTAATTATAAGAATTAAGATAAGTTCATTTATATATCATTAGTTTAGAAACTTTTGATACCCTGAATCATAACTCAGAATATCACCTTCGCAGTGGAATTTATATCTTTTTCTAAAATCAGAACACTTTTTACACATAAGTTATATCTAATATCAAATCTTAGATCACACTTCTCCTCAAAGTCTTGCTTTTGTAACAAAGAGAATACAAAAGACACAAAAAAATAGTTGTCGTGAGCTATAGGAGCTCAGTAACGTGTCCGTCCCTTTATCAGGGTTATACGAGAGAAGAAGATAAAAAAAGAAAAGGAAATGACCACTTGGATCCTTTGTTTCAACACTCTGAAACTATCATGCTAACCCGACATTCATAATTTTCATCTCAAAAACACAGTGAAGACAAACAATAGATACCCTCAATATTATAATTGTGTCCTTGACGAGACTTATTCAATTTCAACTTACCAAGTTTTATTCAACTTTAATAAAAGGGACATCCGAGAAAGGGGATCAGCCAAACCGAAATCCAGGATCTCCTATAGTGAGTTTTCCTCATACCAAAATGACCTCACAAGGCCGATGAAAGAAATGTCACCATCAAATCACTGTATAACACATATGACAGACGCAAGGCTCTTTGTGTTTTTATACCACGGAGTTATCCCATCAACTATGGATTTACACTCCTTTCACTCACTCATCCTCTTTATACCAGCAATCATGGCATAACACAAACACACACATCATCTTATCATGGCACACAGCAGTTACAATCAGTATTTTTTATCAGTCATATTTAGTAATTACGTCCACAGATTTCAATGCATATTATTATACTCACTGTATAATAATACGCATCGACACACACGATAAATCTAAACGTTATCTTCTTAATACTGCCTTTCACTCACATACGCTCGAATTTTACTTTATGTGTCAACAAACAGCGCCTCCAGCTCCTATAACATATTATGATTCACATATTAATACGTTCCCCTGTGAATATTTGTTCATGTTACGGAGTTAAACATATTTATTCGTACTTCGTGAAAAACCATCATATTAATATTAAGAGATGATGCTAAGTTTTGTAGAAATTTTTGATACTTATTTTGATTGTTTATGATGATGATTTTACATATTGAATATCATTAGAAGTATGTGTGAACATTTGGAGTTGTTTTGGGATTAAAACGATCAATCCTGGTCCAGAAGATTCTAAGATAGCATCTCGACGTCTGTAACGGGCGTCCGGACCTCTGGAACAGATATCCCGACCTCTGAAAAGGGTGTCTCGGTCTCTGCAATGAACATCCCGACCTCTGAAATGAGCTTCCCGGTCTCTGAAACGGGTGTCCCAGGTTCTAACTAACATGACCTTTGAACGTATTTAAATCTATAACTTCTTATATACAATTTCAAAACTTATTTCGTAAAATTGTACATCAAGTAAACTTTATAATCTTTTCAGTGAATCAAAGTTTTCATCATAAAAGCTTATCAATAATAGCTGTTAATTAGTTTAAATTTATGTTTTTTGTTAGTTCAAACAGTTTGACCTTATTTCACTAATTTGCTCATAACTCTCTATATACAACTCAAAATAATTATTTGTAAACTGTTCTGAAAATTAGAATTTCATATCTTTTCATTGACATAAGACTTGCCTTATAAATACTAATATGATTCCATATCAACCCACACAGTTATCTTTGTAACCAGTTTTTACAGGTTGACATATCTGTACGTGTTGATTTATATAATAAGATTCCTAACTTCGAAACATGATTTATTTACTTCATTAGAAACTAGACATTTGAGAATTCAACATATATAAATATCAAAATTTATCAAAAAGCATATAATTTTTCACAAAATTTATAATCAAAATGATCACCTTCTTTTAATAATGGGAAAGGATCCTCGTCGTACTCGTCTTACAACCTAAATGGATAATTAGTGGTAATTAATTTAATTTAGGTGGAGTAGAAATTGACATAAAGAAAAATAAGTGCCAAAATTAGATTTAGGTCATTTTCGAATAAATTTGATATTTTTGTATACAGATCGTATTTCTCCGTATTAGGGTTGTAATTCATCCACATTTTATATTCTTTCCCTATTATATCGTCAAAAAATATTTTAACTCGTAAAATAAATTATAACATACGATAATTTATTATTCACATTAATTATCGTGAAACTAAATTTTACTTCTATTATTAGTGGGTAACCTTTTATTGAAAAGATAGCAAAAAACAAACCCGTATTTACTTCTAAAATTCTCTAAAGCCCGAGACTTTTAATATCATTCGATGGCCTTGCTTTTTTTTTTTTGCTCTCTATATTCTGCTCATTTCCTTCTAACTCTATTTATAAAGTGTAGTAACACATGAGAATACACATGTTTTGCTTGTGATTACGGTGCCGTCCTAATGCTGAAATTGTAGTCCAGAAATTCGGCTGAAACAATAAGCTGCACCAAATGCTCAAAGTCTTCATAATGCATTTAATGCATACAATTTCCTTCCGGCCAACAAAATGATAAGCTCACTACCATCATAACACTCCAATTTCCTTCATTATGATGGTGGAGAATGTGGGGTCCATTTCTTATCATTTTTATTTTTCAACTGATTTAGAAAATCAATCCTAATAATCTTCACCTGATTTTGAAATCAATTCCCTATCGATTGCCTCCTCCATTAGAATCATCTTCGTCTGAGACATAGAGGTGTTGGATTGCCTCCAACTGTCTTTATCAGAATCGTTGTGTTGCTTTCTTTAAAGCAAACCTTTCCTGGGGCTCCACCTGAGATGTACTATGGACCAGGTAACTGTTTTCTTATCCATACTCTCGTCACTATGTTGTCGATCACCGTGGATCCTCGCAAATTAAATAACTTGTCGTTGCGCGACCCTTTCATAAACACGAGCGCACCCTTGGTAACTTTCATCGATCCATTTTAACCGTTGAATCGGAACCCTTTCGAGTCCAATCTCGACAATGAGATAAGATTCTTTTGTAACTCTGGAACGTGTTTAACGGTCTCACAATCCTGTCATACATCTCTATACGCATATAGCCAACTCCCTTCACCTTAGAGGTCGAGTTGTTACCCATCACAACCTTCCTATCACATCGATCGTAGGATGAGAACCACGATCGTTGCGATCACATGTGATCTTTTGCTCCGTGATCAAAGACCCAATCTTCTTGGGATTTAGAACCTCCACCAATGACGTGGACCTCATTGTCACCAATTAATCCAACCCTGAACTCTTCACCCACGTGCTTGTTGTTTGTGGAAGTAGGGCCATCGGTTTTAACAACACGATAGTTATTTTTGATATTCCCCTTCGTACCACAACGCCAACATTCACTCTCACCGCTCTGATTTTTCGAACGGCCTCTCGATGATGAATTTTTCCTCGACCGTCCTCAAAGGGAGAGAACCTCGCCATGAGCTGAACGCTTGGAGGACGCCTTCCTTCGAAGTTTAGTACTCATTAATGCTGTCACATCATCTAACTTCAGCTTTTCCTTCTTGGAGCAACTCAAAGTCATGACTAAACTTCATAACTGTTAGGTAAAGTACAAATCAAAGTCATCGCCTTGTTCTAGTCTTCAAGACGCACGTCAATATACTCTCCAGTTGACTAATCACATCATTGAACTCGTTTCAATATTACATGATCTTGTCGTCATCCCTCATCTTCAAAGAATAGAGCCTTCGCTTAAGAAGAATCCGATTCATGAGGGATTTAGCTTGATATAAGCTCTCTACCCGAGCCCATAGCCCCGTTGCCGTCTTCTCACCCTTAATGTTGAACATGATCTCGTTGGAGAGACACAACGGATAGTGAAAATCGCTTTTATGTTCATCTCCATACAAATCATCCTTGGACATCTTTCTCTAGCCTCTTTTCTTTCCCGAGTAAGGCCTTGTATTGATCAAATTACACCAATAAGTCATGGATCTTTATTTTCCATAATTCAAAATTATTTTTGCCATTGAACCGTTTGCACATCACTTTTGTCTCCCATCACTTTCTCCATTTAACTTTACTAACAATTATTTTATCAAGATATCGAACTCAATATCTCTAATACCATTCTGTTGGGAATAGACGGACCCGATCTCCCGGACTTATATTA